>JAWPHD010019277.1:0-36394 GCA_037043455.1 Cyrtodaria siliqua
ATTCTGTAATAAATTAGGTAATCAACAATGTGTGATGAAGAGGGATAGAAGGACATAATTGATTCACCAGTCACGTGTTTTGGAACAATCCATTTAAAACTGAGAAATGCAAGTAATTTAAATATGTTGCAGGAAGGGACGCAACATTGCGGGATCATTATGGACAGTGATTCTTACATAGCCCCACTTTGTGGAGCGAGGGTTATAATAAGCCCCCACTCTTTGTTGGAGCGAGGGTATAATAAACCTATCATAATGATGCCACCGACAGCCTCGGGCAATATCGAGCGAAACAACTCATGAAACTTGACAAGATCGACTGTCTGTTGATGGGAGATGACCCCTGTACATTTTGGGGTCAATATGGTTTAGGTCACCATGACCTGATCATGAAAAAGCTTTGTCCGCTCTCTATAACTCAAAGATTTGTACGCCACATGCACTGAAACTTTCACATTTCTGAGATGTCCCTTGTACGATTTAGGGTCAGTAGGTTAATGGTCAGAGGTCCCAGTGACCTAATAATGAAACCCCCTTGTTCACACCTCGGTACTCTTCAATATTCACTAGCCACACTTGTTGCCCACTTTCCATGGTACCAGCAGGGGTATATCAGTCGACCCTCTCACTTCCATTGGTACCTAGCAGGGGTATATCAGTCGACCCTCTCGCTTCCATGGTACCAGCAGGGGTATATTCAGTCGACCTCTCGCTTCCATGGTACCAGCAGGGGTAATATCAGTCGACCCTCTCGCTTCCATGGTCACCAGCAGGGGTATATCAGTCAACCCCTCTCGCTTCCATGGTAACCAGCAGGGGTATATCAGTCGACCCTCTCGCTTCCATGGTACCAGCAGGGGTTGTATATCAGTCGACCCTCTCGCTTCACATGGTACCAGCAGGGGTATATCAGTCGAACTCTTACTATCCATGAGTACCAGGCAGGGGTATATCAGTCTACCCTCTCACTTCCCTGGTATTCAGCAGGGTATATCAAGTCGACCATCTTACTTCATGTATATCAGTCGACCCTCTCGCTTCCATTGGTACCGAAAGCAGGGTGTATCAGTCGACCCTCTCGCTTCCATGGTACACCAGCAGGGTATATCAGTCGACCCTCTCACTTCCATGGTACCAGCAGGGTATATCAGTCGACCCTCTCGCTTCCATGGTACCTGCAGGGGTATATCAGTCGACCCGATCACTTCCATGGTACCAGCAGGGGTATACTCAGTCGACACTCTCCTGACAACAGTTCCAGTTTTGACTGTTCCCCAAAAAGATAAAGATTCACCAATGACTCGCTTGCATTTGCAAATGTTATACAATGTGTGAATATTTTAAACCCAGCAGTAGCTGGCTAATTAAATATGAAAAAAAAGAGGCACAATTTGTATCAAGATATATTTAATTTTCATATAAAAACATTAAAAACAATCAAGTGAAAAAACGTGTTTGTTAAATAATACTCGATGACTAATTCATGATAAACACAAACATAAAAATAATATATTGGCCTTCTATTTATAACAAACATATAACATGTAATAATAGAGGATCATACAGGAGTACTCATTCATATGATTTATTAAACGAGTTGGGCAAAATGATAATAATGCGAGGCTCTTGCCGAGCACTTATATCATTTTTGCTAACAAGTTGTAATAAATTCAATAATGAATGAGAACGAATGTATAGATTTCTATTTATCACATAAACTCACATGTCGACTTTTATTGCATTTTGCCTTTGCTTTAACACGCGAAACAGACATAAACCGTGGAATTCGATCATAAAACCCGGTAGTCCTTATCAAATTATTTTTGATAGCGCATACTGGCTTATATGCATTACTTATATAACTAGTGGTATATCGAAATATAGAGTGGTGTTATTCACTCCCACACCCGTAAGTTATGTGATTAAATATACAATATGCAAATGTTCATTCTCAATTGGATTCCTGATTTGTGTCTGATTACATGGTCCTCCGCATTATAACTATATGGGCAATAATAGGGCCTCTGCTTTGCCAGGCAGAGGAGTAAAATTCATGTCTCATTTTTGATCCCGCTTCATTTAAAGGCCTTACATCATCACCCCCCGACTTGTTTCAGGTGCTACCTAAAGTGATGACAATAAACAATGAACATGACTAGCGATAAAATGGAGTGTCTATAACAGAATTTGCAGCAACTATGCAGGTGAAAAGGTTGTAGCTCATTCTGCCTCTCTTTATTTCAATGTAAATGCAATCTCATTAAAATCAGAGCCCTTTATCACGCTACGATACTCTACACTACAAGGATCTGACAACTCTCATTCGGAGGTGTCAAGTCAGACTGACCTTACGATTAGCCAATCAGATTTCAGCCTACAAAATTGCTCGGTGTAGACTGCTTCACTGCGCATGTCACGTTTCAGTCAAACACTGTGGAGCAGTGCTACGCTCGATATTGAAAGGGTCAGATGTCCGTAAACTTTTGGCTTATATAAAACACAAAATAATTGCGTTGACAAACATAATACATCAAACCATTATTGAATATTTACTGGGGGAAAAAAAATAAAGATGAGATTGTTCAACGGAAGTATAATAGCAGTACAAACATTTTTTACGTGGATTGTACCCACACTCAAATGGCACTCGCAGGTCAACAGTCGAGTTCGCTATCAACTGAGCCTAAAGCGGGCCAGATGTTTCTCCGACTTACTAATTTAGAGTATTAATGTCGTAATAATTTCGGTGGAATATATATTACCAAACGCACACTAGCACCCATGATTTTCTTCATATCTTGATATAAAACAATGCCATGTAGTGCATTTCTTTGAAATTATCGTGCATTCCACAGCAATATTACACTCAGACTTTATCTTTATTCGGTTATAGATCTATGTGTTTTATGTGGAGTTTCGTTTGTTCAGTTCACACGAATGTCATCTGAAGTGCATATGAAATGCGCGATTTCGTTGGTTGAATTTAGTTGATCATCTCCATGAATATTGATTAGATGAAAGGTCGATCTGATGTGACCTACAAGGGAGTGTTGTCAGATCCTATAGCGGAGAGTAATCAAAGCAGTAATTAGGATATGATTTTAATGAGATTTATGTAAATGGAGAGTCGGGCCTGGATGTTCATTCCTGTTGGTGCATACAATAACTTTCATGTTTGTGTATCATAAAAACCTCAATTTAACACAACTTCTATACTATACACATGGATTAGATAACATTTAGTAATTATTTTCAGGGAACTATCGTTTTAATTCACAAGACAGCAAGATGCCCTGTCCACATTTGTTAACATAGAAGTTGGAATGTTTAGTTTTTGGACAGGAGACATAAAGCTACTTTTTACTATATTCCTTCCCACAGGCAGTGGACATTGGCGTAACATCTGCTAGGCACAGGCCTACACCCTAATTTTTCAAAATCAGAAATATGTGTTACATAATATAATAAACATGAGGAGCATTCTCATATGAAAATCATATGATTTTATAAACAAGAGGACCAAATGGCCCTGAATTGTTTCCACCCGATGAACCTTTGTTCATTGTAGGAAACTGGCGACAGGAACAGAAGTGGGTCAGATAAAAGAGGTCATGGTAAGTTGGGAGAAGGTTAAAAAACAATCCATTATAATCCTAATATAAACTGGTACCCTCTGGCATACAAAAATGTAACCCTCCGGATCACCAGTTAAACGAAACTCGGTACTAGGACCATAAGCTTATGAAACACGCAAAATATTAGACCTCTAGCTCTTGTAGTTTTAAAGAAACATTTAATACTATATAAAACATTGCGCCCCATTGTCACCTTTTGTGTAAAACATGTGACCACTGGATAGGGACCAAATATGACCCCAGGGTCAACAATCTGAACAAACTTAATAGAGGACCATAATGTATGCTTAGGACAATAGATCAAAATATTAGACCTCCAGCTATCTGGTAGTTTCAGAAAAGATTTTTTAAGATTTCTCTTTTACTATTTAATACTGTGACCTCCAGGATGCAGCCAGATTTCACCCCGGCGTCACCATTTGAACAACTTGATCGAGGACAAAAATCTTTATATTACATGCAATATTTTGTTTTCAGAGAACCATTTTTCAAGTTCTATGTAAACATGCAAAATCTCAATATAAAAAACTGTGAACCCCGGGGCTTGATCGTGTAAGACCCGAGGGACTTCATGTGATCAAACTTGTTAGTCTAGGGCGATCATTAATAAAGAAAAACTTTGAAATAGGTTCCACTGTTTTTGGGAAGATGAATTTTAAGGTTTTAGACCCTTTTTATAGTAATGGCGCGGTCATCTTGGCCGGCGTGCTGACCTATTTTAAACAAATTTGAACACCAATGATCTCGGATCATCCATGTGAAGTTTCGTCAAAATTATCCAAGTGGTTTCAAGGAAGATGTTGTTTAAACTACTGACATACGAAAAGTGATGATCACATAGCTTCACTTGGCTTCAGGTGAGCTACAAAATATACATTATTTTTCTCTATTTTTATCAGTCTTAAAAACGTTTCATGTCAGACACCAACAAAATCATATAACATGCTGTTAACTGGAATGCTCAGATGGAAAATACAGACACAATGAACTTATTAATTTTCGTTTGCTTTACAAGGTACCAAATACTTTTTAGTAGCTTTAATAACAAGAGGTCAATGACCTTGAAGCTCTACTGATTGATTTAGATTTCAGGAAGTAGTCGCTACAAACTTATTTTTAGCCGTGGTGGCCATCTTGAATTTCGGCCGACCTGAAATTTTGCTAGGATCAATAAGACATCACGAGCAACATTCCTGTGAGAAGTTTCATGAAAATCCGTCTAGTATTTTCAAGAGAAGTAGTCGCTACAAGTTTTCATTATATAACTCTATGTAAACAAAGATGGCCTCGCTGACAGCATGTTTAACATCGAATCAAAACGATTTTGACAAGGATCAACATCATGTCATGCTGATCATTTTAGAAAAAGTCCCATATCAATATCGCTTACAGTTTTCAAGGAAGTAGTCGGCTACCAAACTTGTATCTTGAAAATCTATTTATAGCCATGGCTGCCATCTTGAATTTCCGCCGACCTCTAAAAAAAATTCTGGATCAATTAGACATCAAGAGCAACATTCCCTTCATGAAATTTCATAAAAATCGTCAAGTAGTTTCAGAGGAAGTAGTCGCTACAGTTTTTACTATTATAAATCTATGTAAACAAAGATGTCCGCTAGCGGCCATGTTTAAAGTCGCATTGAAATAAATTTCGACAAGAATCAACAATCATGTCATGCTGATCATTTTAGAAAACGTCCCATAATCAATATCACCTTACAGTTTTCAAGAAGTAGTCGTTACAAAATGTATTATTTTAAATCTATTTTTAGCTGTGGCAGCCATCTTGAATTTCCCGGCCAGCCTGAAATTTTTCTAGGTTCAACTAGTGACATCAAGAGCAACATTCCTGTAAAGTTTCATGAACACTCCGTCAAGTAGTTTCAGGAAGTAGTCGCTACCAAGTGTTTACTATATAATACTCTATGTAAACAAAGATGGCCAACTAGCAGCCATGTTTAACATCGAATCAAAATAATGTTGACTAGGATCCAACACCATGTCATGCTGATCATTTTAGAAAAAGTCCCAAATCAGATATCACTTATAGTTTTCAAGACGTAGTCGCTACAAACTTATTTTTTAAAAATCTATTTTAGCTGTGGTGGCCATCTTGAATTTCTGGCCGACCTGAAATTTTGCTAGGATCTATTAGACATCAAGAGCAACATTCCTGTAAAGTTTCATGAAAATCGCCGCACAAGTTTTTACTATTTAAACTTCTATGTAAACAAAGATGGCCACTGGCAGCCACGCGTTTAACGTCGAATCAAAAAAAAAAATTGACAAGGATATAACATCATGTCATGCTGATCATTTTTAGAAAACGTCCACTATCAATATCACTTACAGGTTTTCAAGAAGTAGTCGTACAAATTTATTTATTTTAAATCTATTTTAGCTGTGGCGGCCCATCTTGAATTTTCCGGCCACTCCTGATAATTTTTCTAGGATCAACTAGACATCAAGAGAAACATTCCTGTGAAGTTTCATGAACATCCGTCACGTAGTTCCAGAGAAGTAGTCGCTACAAGTGTTTACTATATAACTCTATGTAAACAAAGATGGCCACTGGCAGCCATGTTTAACATCGAATCAAAATAATGTTTGACTAGGATCAACACTCATGTCATGCTGATCATTTTAAGAAAAGTCCCATATCAATATACACTTATAGTTTTCAAGAAGTAGTCGCTACAAACTTATTTTTAAAAATCTATTTTTAGCTGTGGTGGCCATCTTGAGAATTTCTGGGCCGACCTGAAATTTTGCTAGGATCTATTAGACATCAAGAGCAACATTCGCTGTAAAGTTTTCATGAAGAATCCGCCAAGTAGTTTCAGAGGAGTAGTCGCTACAAAGTTTTTACTATATAACTCTATGTAAACAAAGATGGCCACTGGCAGCCATGTTTAACGTTGAATCAAAACAATTATTGACCAAGGATTAACATCATGTCATGCTGATCATTTAAGAAAATGTCCCATATCAATATCACTTATAGTTTTCAAGAAGTAGTCGCTACAAAACTTGTATTTTAAAAATCTATTTTTAGCTGTGACGGCCATCTTGAATTTCTGGCAGATCTGAAATTTTGCGTAGGATCAATTAGACATCATGAGCAACATTCCTGTAAAGTTGTCATGACAATTCCGTCAAGTATTTTCAGAGGAGTAGTCGCTATAAGTTTTTACTATATAACTCTATGTAAACACAGATGGCCCGCTGGCAGCCATGTTTAATACGTTGAATCAAAACGATTTTGACAAGGATCAACATCATGTCATGCTGATCATTTTAGAAAAAGTTCCATATCAATATCACTTATAGTTTTCAAGAAGTAGTCGCTACAAACTATGTATTTTAAAAAACTCTATTTTTAGCTTTGGCGGCCAACTTGGATTTCACATCAACATGAATTTTTGCTAGGATCAACTAGACTTTATGGGCAACATTTCTGTAAAGTTTCATGAATATCCATCCAGTAGTTTCAGAGGAGTTGTCGCTACAAATAAAAGTTTACGGACAGACAGACGGACGGACGGACGACGCACCACGGCATAAGCTCTGCTGATCTCTGATCAGTAGAGCTAAAAAGCATGCCAAGATGTGCAATTCAACAAAACTTGCATAAAATGCCATCATTTTACTAGTTTCTTTTCAGTAGTGTAACGTAGTATGTGGATTAAACACAACACTGTTGCAATAACAAACGACTAAAGGGAAGAAAATATAGGCTATTAATACAGGTGGTCTTTAAAAACAGGTACATTATAATTTTAAACAATAAAATTGGGAACTGAAAACAATGGCTATTAAAGCAGGTGGTCTCAATAAAGGAGATCTCTTGAAAAAGGCTTCACAGAAGCCCCTTTTTATTGCAGATCATATGTGTTTAACAAGAGCTGTCAGAGGACAGCGTAGCTCGACTATTTTGAATTTTCAGAAAACAAGAAATGATACACCCAGCATACCATCAGAAAAAAAAAAGGTGAAAACAAAGGGGCGAGCTGGATGTGTCAAGAAGGAAAACATTGGAATTTTCATTAAATCAAGGGCCACAATTTTTCTGTGATGACACAGAGGTAATTTCATAATAACCCTTTCAGGATACATAATGCAAATTTTATAAGTTGAATATTTGAAGAAAATATGTTAAAAGTATTATGTAAATGCATTTGACCTTGACCCCTTTGTGACCTTGACCTTTCATCCGATGATCTTGAACTCAATAGATACGATAATAAGGTATGTAAGTTTGATGATGATTGGATAAAAAATGTTGAAGTTATTTACATGTTAAGAAATGCGGACGTAAACATTTACCTGACGCTAAGAGCAACACATAAATGCAATATATATATATATATGGTTATAGGGTGGGGATCTCAACGGTTATTAATTTATGTCTCAGAGGGGCCCACCCACACCCTCATATTTCAAACTTGGTAGAGGACTACTAGACAATGCTACATACAAAATATCTAAGCTGCAGCTCTTTTTGTTTTGGAGAACAAGATTCTGAAGTGTTTTTCTGATATACTTCTATGAAAAAATGACATTTTTTTACCAATGAGGCCATAATTTTGTCAAAATGAATGGAAGAGTTATGGGGATTGTTAGATGAGGTACAGAATTTGATATGAAACATTCGTTTAAAATGTTAATGCAATAACTTGACTAGTTTTGAAGTTATAAATCTATTGCACAAAAACTTAACGGTAAAGACAAGACAATCAAAGGGCCATAACTTTGTCAAAATGCAAGGAAGAGTTATGGGGATTGTTGGATAAGGTGCAGAATTTGATGGGAAACATTAGTATAAGGTTTTAATGCAATAGCTTCAGTAGTACTGAAGTTATAAATCTACTGCACAAACACTTTAAGGTAAAGAAATGACAATCAAAGGGCCATAACTTTGTCAAAATGCAAGGAAGAGTTATGGGGATTGTTGGATAAGGTGCAGAATTTGATGGGAAACATTAGTATAAGGTTTTAATGCAATAGCTTCAGTAGTACTGAAGTTATAAATCTACTGCACAAACACTTTAAGGTAAAGAAATGACAATCAAAGGGCCATAACTTTGTCAAAATGCAAGGAAGAGTTATGGGGATTGTTGGATAAGGTGCAGAATGGGAAACATTAGTATAAGGTTTTAATGCAATAGCTTCAGTAGTACTGAAGTTATAAATCTATTGCACAAAAACTTTAAGGTGAACCTGGGGACGCCGACGTCAACGCAGATGCCGACGCCGTGGTGAGTAGGATAGCTCTCACTATCTTCGAATAGTCGAGCTAAAAATCATATAAAATTAGATTTTCTGAATATACTAAAACATTAACAACAAATTTACTTCTGTTACTCTGACTATAGGTTGTATTGTTGGTACTGCCACTTCATGCAGATGGACTGTCCATAAGTATTAGTATTTACCTAACAAAATCTGCAACAAGTCGTGCGCATTTCATTGAAGCATTATCGAACACTGGTACTTGATATTTGCATTCCTAGGAATGATTACATGATTAGGCCTAAAAAAAAAAAAGTGTATTTCTGGTTTCACCCTGTCAAAAAGTTAGGGTAGGTAGGTAGGAAAAAGTTATTTTTTTATATATTTTTTATATATATATTGTTCGCATATATTATGCCATTTTTGTACTAAGGCAACTTCTTGATAACCTTTGCAAAACAGTTTGGATCCAGATTAGATGTTTAACTACTCTGGCTAATAAAATTATCATTTGAATAAAAATATTTGTTCTTTGATTTTAATATTTTATTATTTTTATTTTATTTTCTTTTTTTCGCTAAAAATATTTAGGGTCGGCGGTGAAAAAGTAGGGTCGGTCGGGAAACCGGAAACACACATGTTTTTTTGTTAGGCCTTAGAAGTACTTCCACACGCGACTAAGTTCACCACATAATAGCAGAGTATTATTCTCCTGAGGAAGATAACAAGGCAAAATGCAATTACCCATGAAGTGAGTATCAGCTATAAATTTTTACATCATCCTCATATAATATACCCTTGCTCGTGGCAATAAACTAGGATGAAAGCAATTTCATTGCCAATACCAACTTTTTAACACCATGTACCATCTTTGTTGAATTTTATATTCAAACAGTCACTCGGTTAGTATAACTTCTGGCGTTCAAACACTTCTCAGACCTAGGTACCCCAAGTCTACATCATAACAGTTCTGCTTATTGAATAACATAGTTAGTTAGTATAACCACTGGCTGCTCAGATCCAGTTACCCCAGATCCACATCAGATCTTTTCTGCTTAATGAATAACGTACAGTTTGTAATATAAATTTCACTGCTGTTTGTCCAGCAAAAGCTGTTTGTTCCTGTGTGAAGATTGTCTCAGACGCCCTTGAACTTCCATGGTATCTTCTCATGCTGGGGGTCTTCTACCCATACCTTGTCCTTGTTCTTTGTTCTGGTAATAGAATGCAGTGAGGCAAGTAAACAAACAGTAGCAATATACATATTTCTTTTAACGAAAATATATTCTTCTTCTTAATAAGAATGTGTTCTTCTTCCAAATAAATAATACCGTCACCAACTGTCTCAAGTTGCATGCATGATGTAATAATACCGTCACCAACTGTCTCAAGTTGCATGCATGATGTAATAATACCGTCACCAACTGTCTCAAGTTGCATGCATGATGTACTAGAAAAAAGTTTTAGGAAACAAAAGGTGAAGACAATTCAATGATACTTCAAAATGAAAGAATACTTAGAAGTGGCCATTTGAATTTTGTTGAGCGCCCCAGGATACTACTCTTTTCTTTTTTTTCAGTCACCAGTATGATGACCCATTTACTACTCTTGGTGACATGCTGTTCCAATCTGAATATACACAGAAAGATAGGCCAGTTTGGGAAATCAAAGCAGGACAACTGGACTTGGATAGATTTAGGGAGCATGTGCCGAGTGAGACTGATGTACCAGTTTGTGTTCGTTATACGCCCGTAATGATGTATTATGTTAAGACGTTGTCTGTCCGTTAATTTTTACCTGACAACTCATTGTGGTTAATTACTTTCAAAGTATAAGGTCTGCAACAATGAAATTGTGTTAACATCTTCAGCATGATCCAATGAATACATCTGATGAAGGCCAACTCTCTGGTTCATATTGTTTTATTCCCCTTCAGGGCACGAAAATTCTACTCGTCCGCTCGCTATGACGAGTGCTCATTGATGCAGGACGAGTTGAAATTCAGATAAATTCTTTAACAATTTATCAATATGGCCATTCAAATATTGCGTAGGACGAGTAACTGAGAAACAAATTTTCTTGCCCTGCCCTTTGAAAAAAGGTTCAACCTTGAATTTAACCTTGCCATTAATAAGTGTTTGTGGCTATAACTTTCACAGTATAGGTGTACAAGAATGAAACTTTGCACACATATTCAACATGATCTAATGAATGCATCTTATAAAGGCCCATAACTCTCTGATTCATATTGTTTTAATTATTTCGCTTTGAAAAAGATTTAACCTGGAACTTGACCTGCTAGGCAGTGCTTTTGTTAGATATTTTCTATGAACACTTGGCAGACTGGTTGTTATGTAACTCAGTATTTTTCTCCAATAAATGATAAATTGGTTTTGGTACCTGATCCATGGAAAATTAAATACTTACCATATTTTAACCCTTAACCCGCTACATATATATATAATGGACTGTTCTTTCTTTGAATTATGACCATTCCATTTATGACAAAGGGGTGTTTTGGAGAAAATCACCGATCAGCAGCTGGACATTTTGCGAGTTACTCGCTGGCTGATCTGGGTTTACAATGGACACAAAGGCTATCATAGTCGCCCTTAGCGGGCTAAGAGTTAAGAGTGATAAGACACTGCTGAACCGTATCAGCCTTATATGTTACACTACTGGTATCTAAGACTAGCATAAGTGGGTATCAGATGAGTGGGGAATTATAATGATGAGTGAGGAATTATAATGATGAGTGGGGAATTATAATGATGAGTGAGGAATTATAATGATGAGTGAGGAATTATAATGATGAGCGAGGAATTATAATGATGAGTGGGGAATTATAATGATGAGTGAGGAATTATAATGATGAGTGGGGAATTATAATGATGAGTGGGGAATTATAATGATGAGTGGGAATTATAACGATGAGTGGGGAATTATAATGATGAGTGGGGAATTATAATGATGAGTGGGAATTATAATGATGATTGGGGAATTATAATGATGAGTGGGAATTATAATGATGAGTGGGGAATTATAATGATGAGTGGGGAATTATAATGATGAGTGGGGAATTATAATGATGAGTGAGGAATTATTATGATGAGTGGGGAATTATAATGATGAGTGAGGAATTATAATGATGAGTGGGGAATTATAATGATGAGTGAGGAATTATAATGATGAGTGGGGAATTATAATGATGAGTGGGGAATTATAATTGTTTTCGGGGACTATAATTCTACAACTGGTAAATAATTGCTAATGACTACTGAACATGCTGGAAGGATAGAATTTATGAAGAACATTAAACGAGTATGATGAGAGCATCAACTAAACACATCTGAAATATGGTCCATTCTTGCTACATGTTTTATCAAACTACTCATTCACCAGTATCAACATACTATCCAACAATTAAGGCATTTGCTATACAAGTACAACAACTGGGTTGTTGGTAGGGTTGTGCAACAACTGAATTAGTGTTGTGTGTTAAAATTATTAAACAGTTGGGATGTTTACTCTTCAACTCCTTTTGAAGTTGATTCTCCTACTTGTAAAACAATGACTCAGGGTCTCCCTTGGGTATTTTTTTTCTTTCGCAACTACTTTCGCAAAATGAGAAAAAAAGGAGCCACTTTTGAGAAATAAGAGCCAAAGGAGCCATTTTTTCACCATCTAACGGAGTCATTTTCAAAATAAACGGCATATATGCATTGACTCATTTAGGTCTAACAGACAAATTTTTGCAAATTTAGAAGGTGGAGTCTAACAAGAATCTAAATTTAGCGGACGTTTACAAGCCATGTTTGCTATTACAGTAAAGGCAATGTTTTACATCTTGACATAAGTTATATAGGAAGCATATGTCGAGGGTAATTAAATCAATTAAGGCCATTGTTCTGCTCTTATCTTTTATTTTAATAGTATTTATTTCTAAAAATAGAAAGTAATCACTTTCGATTTCTTTAATTTTCAACACCAGACAAAGTTTGCTCCACTCATTAACAAACATCAACCATAGATTCATTTTCGTTGTTTGATCGTCCGCCACGCTCGCCGATGTTTGTATAAAAGCTTAAAACCCGATATCAAGCTGTGTTGTCTTAATCCTATTATTACTTAATTGCATCAATTATCTTCTCAGAGAGTGTCAGACAGTTTGTTTACAAAATGTTGTTATTTGCAAGCATCAATGATCCACAATATACACCCGTGATCAATCGACTGGTTATGATAATTTTATCAGATTTTGTAATCAGCCAGCGAACGTTATTCATGAAGTTTAGTGAACCAGTCCACTTTTCTATTAGACTGTTACACTGCGCATGTCCACTAAGAATGCTGTGTAGCAGTCTATTTTCTGTATCCGCTTACAGCATTGAAAATATGTAAATATCAGCTTTTATTTTTCTTTCGCAAATCATTTTCGCAAAAGCTTAAAAAATATCGCAAATGTTTCTTTTCTTTCTCCATTTGCGACATTGGCGAATCACAGCGGAGGCCCAGAATGTTACAACAAGCTATGTCCAACAATTGTCGATTCTTAGGGATGGCGGGAGGTGTATACAGTACTGGTTCTACCAAGGAAATGTGGGTGGTCTACCTCCATCACAACAAAAATCCACTGTCATATATAAGCTTAAATGTGTTGAAAATGACGTAAAACACCATACAAACAAACCAACAATTTTGATTTTGGTTTGATGTGATCTTTTGTTAATACATCCAGTGCGATTTCTGTAATTATGTCTGTATTATATATAGATTACTTAACCGCTGGGATCGAATACAGGGAAATCCTTCACAAAATGGTCAATGTGTGGTTCTTTTCACGAACGAGCGTATGACTTGGTAAACGACCATAAAAGTATAGTAAATGCAAAATATTAAACCTCTGGGCCCCGTTTTATTAAACATCTTACGATAAGTCTCAAATTTTACAACTGTTCACATTTTTGCACCTAAGCATTCAATGTAGACAAGAATGTGTGCATTATGTGCAGAAATATCAAATGCATAAGAAAATGAAATAAAATCGCGTTCATTTGTGAATTGTAAATCAAAGTAAAGAATTTAAGAAATAAACTTACGACCAAAATGGTCGTTGTTTCATAAAACCGGGCCATGGCTCTTGTAGTTCTAGTTTCCAATATGTAAAACTGTGCCCCACCACCGGGCGGGGCCAAATTTGACCCCAGGATACCATTTGAACAAACTTGGTAGAGGACCATAAGCTTATAGCAAATGCAAAATATTAAAACTCCGGCTCTTGCAGTTTCAGAGCAGAAGATTTTTTTATGTTTTTCCCTATACAAGTCTATGTAAAACTGTGTAAAAACATCTAAGCAAATACTTGTGAGTGTTTTGATTAATTCTGCGTAACCATTTTAACATTAAAACAGTTGGTTGTAAGAATGCTACAGAATCCAATCCATACGCTGTAACTGCTACAGAATCGGATCTACAATCCATACGCTGTAACTGCTACAGAATCCGATCTACAATCCATACGCTGTAACTGTTACAGAATCCAATCTACAATCCATATGCTGTAACTGCTACAGAATCCAATCTACAATCCATATGCTGTAACTGTTACAGAATCCAATCTACAATTCATACGCTGTAATTGTCACAGAATCCAATCTACAATCCATACACTGTAACTGCTACAGAATCCAATCTACAATCCATACGCTGTAACTGCTACAGAATCCAATCTACAATCCATATGCTGTAACTGTTACAGAATCCAATCTACAATCCATACGCTGTAATTGTTACAGAATCCAATCTACAATCTATACGCTGTAACTGTTACAGAATCCAATCTACAATCCATACGCTGTGTCACAGAATCCAATCTACAATCCATATGCTGTAACTGCTACAGAATCCAATCTACAATCCATACGCTGTAACTGCTACAGAATCCAATCTACAATCCATACGCTGTAACTGTTACAGAATCCAATCTACAATCCATACTCTGTAATTGTTACAGAATCCAATCTACAATCTATACACTGTAACTGTTACAGAATCCAATCTACAATCCATACGCTGTAATTGTCACAGAATCCAATCTACAATCCATACGCTGTAATTGTTACAGAATCCAATCTACAATCTATACGCTGTAACTGTTACAGAATCCAATCTACAATCCATATGCTGTAATTGTCACAGAATCCAATCTACAATCCATACGCTGTAACTGCTACAGAATCCAATCTACAATCCATACGCTGTAACTGTTACAGTCATCTTTTGTTTGAGCCTTGCGTAGAATCGTCCATTCATGCTTATTACTTTGTTTTGGTTAAATTCATTTATAGTCTTCACCGATTCAAATTATTATCGATGAAACATACAAGTTGGTGAAACTAACTCTTGTTCCCCGTGTGCTTCTGGGGCAAAGAATAGGGCCACTGCAGATCCCGTCGGAGTAGGCGGAGGGGTACAACCTCCACCAAATTCATGTTCATTTGATCATTTTTGTTCATGCTCATTAAAGGTCTTCAACATGACCCCTGCATTGTTTCAGGTGCCATCTCACTCAAATCTCTAGAGCAGTGGCAGACAAAGGCAAAATGAGAATCATGAAGACAATTGAATTGAATTGGGGTTTTAAGGCGCACCAACACATGAAAGGTTATATGGCGCCTAACAGGCATGAACACGCCAGGCTCATCTTCCATGTACATCGAGATAAAATATGGAGAATAGGCCTAGAACCTTCTCACCCTGAACTGCAGAGTTGCTGCAAATTCTATTGTAGACACTCCATTTACGCTTGAAACACTTTTATTGTTTGAAGGTCTCACTACACAGTTAACTCCCTTGCATGAGACTATAGGATGATTCTTACACCATAAAAAGCAAAATGTGACACATTTGTGGGTGCTCAAAATGTGAACTGAATATGAATTTAGGTGAAAACTGTTTAGTGAAAGCCGAAAGGAGTACCTTGCCTGACACCACGCATTTAAAAAAAAAAAAAAAGTGGGCTATGTACCAGAATTTGTGGATTTTCATGAGCAGCAGTAACTGTATTTTACCAAAAAAATACTTTTAGACTGGGATAATATTAAGTGACTTACCTGTCCGTTTTTATCTTTAGTTATCTCTAAATAATGATCAGTAAAGTTTCATTATCAAGAGATACAAATAAAATTTGAGTATCAATGGTGGTAAGTAAGGGAAAGAAGGAAAGTTTGATTCCCAAGAGAGACAAGTGAAGTTTGAAGAATGAAGTCTGATTATCAAGGGAGACAAGTCAAGTTTGATTATCAAGGGAGATAAGTGAAGTTTGATTATCAAGGGAGATAAGTCAAGTTTGATTATCAAGGGAGATAAGTCAAGTTTGATTATCAAGGGAGATTATAAAGGGAGATAAGTGAAGTTTGATTATCAAGGGAGATAAGTGAAGTTTGATTATCAAGGGAGATAAAATCAAGTTTGATTATCAAGGGAGATAAGTTAGTTTGATTATCAAGGGAGATAAGTGAAGTTTGATTATCAAGGGAGATAAGTGAAGTTTGATTATCAAGGGAGATAAGTCAAGTTTGATTATCAAGGGAGACAAGTCAAGTTTGATTATCAAGGGAGATAAGTGAAGTTTGATTATCAATGGAGACAAGTCAAGTTTGATTATCAAGGGAGATAAGGGAAGTCTGATTATCAAGGGAGACAAGTTAAGTTTGATTATCAAGGGAGATAAGTAAAGTTTTATTTATCAAGGAAGATAAGTGTGAAGTTTGATTATCAATGGAGATAAGTGAAGTCTAATTACCAAAGAAGACAAGTACAGTTTGATTTTTAAGGGAGAAAAGTGAATTTTGATTATCAAGGGAGATAAGTGGTTTCATTATCAAGGAAAATTAAGTGAAGTTTGATTATCAAGGGAGATAAATGAAGTTTGATTATCAAGGCAGATAAGTGTGAAGTTTGATTACCAAAGGAGATAAGTAAAGTGATTTTCAAGGGAGAAAAGTAAAATGTTTGATTATAAAGGGAGATAAGTAAAGTTTTGATTATCAAGGGAGATAAGTACAGTTTGATTATTAAGGGAGATAGGTAGTTTGATTATCAAGGAAGATAAGTACAGTTTGATAATCAATGGAGATAAGTACAGTTTGATTATCAATGGAAAGTGACTTGGCAAGATATTATTTTGAGCAACATTATTTCTCTTTATGAGGGACGTAAACACATGGAAATATAACAAACTGTATTAATGAAAGAAATTGGAAGAAAAATGTTTAAAATTAACCAACATACTTTCAAAAGAGCAATTTCCAACAATTTTCCACGCGTGCATTCTTGGATTTTGACATCAAAACTCAAACCAGGTTTTGGTTTCATGTTAAAGATGCATGCTTAGTTTGAAAATTATATAAGAACAAGAATTGGAACTTTTCGAAATGCCATTTTGTATCATGACGGCAATTTTGGTAATGAAGACCTTGAAATTCAACTTGTGTGAAGTTTTTTGTTCATAAAGGTTTACATTTTGTAAATGATTTGTTAAAAATGATACACTGACCATTGCAACTGCAAAAGTCTAGAAACCTTTCAAAAAGTTATTTGTTAAGGTATCTTGGAATTTTAAGCGTAGATCACAAAATCAAACTATGGTGAGGTTGTGTGTCATAAAGATGCATAGTAAGTTTGAAATTTTAGCATGCAATAGCAATTTTCAAAGTAAAGCTCAATATCCAACTTAAGCAAGTTTTTGCATTTATAAAAATGCACGGTTTTGTCTTCAATTGCCTTGCTATTGGCACACTACTGCCCTATTACCTGGAGGAGAAAAAGGCAGTTAATATAGAAGGAACGAAATGACATACTTTCCAATGAGAGCACGTTTATCAGATCTGTGTATAAATGCGCCATCGTCTTCGTCCATCATCTCGATGAGCTGTGATAGATCACTGGAATCCAGCGGTGCGATGGAGATGTCGCGCACTGCACGAAACTGACCACAGTTGTTCAAGTGCTCATTTTCTAGACGGAAGAAGTTCCACACAAAACGTCTGAAGAATGAACCAGAAACAAGATAATTGCAAGTGCTCAAGATCTACTGAAAACATAATATAAAAGAAAAACATAGTATTTTTTGATAAAACAAGGGCCATAACTTTGGTGTTAAACATCCGATTTAACTGGTTTTCAAACTTGTCCTAGCTTACATTGATATCAACAATCTAGTCAAGTTTGGTAAAGAGCAGATGAAGGCCGTATCCGCTTCACAAGCTAAAATACAACATATTTAACTTTATCAAGGGTCATAACTCCTAAGTTACTGGTCGGATCTGGCTGTTTTTCAAAAGTATCTGAGTTTTCATTGATATTAACAACCTGGTAAAGTTCGGTAAACATCAGATGAAAAGCTAAGGCCCTTTTGTCTTAATGAGACAAAATACAACATATTTAAATCAAGGGCTGTAACTCTGGTGGTGCTGTTCCGAACTGGCTGATTTTCAAACTTGCCCGAGTTTGATAAAGATCAGACGAAAATTGTAGGCCCTATCGTCTTAACGAGGCAAAAGGTACGGACGGACAGGTGAGAGACTACTTTGTATCCCATAAGCTCATACTGGCCGAAGGCTCGATGGGAGCTGTGTTGATGTTTTTTTCACTCGCATCTGCTCGTTCATGAAAATACATCTACTATCTAGTAAAGTACTTCTCTTTAATCGATCAAAGCAATCTCTAATTAATTTATATGTATATTGTTTACTTGGATCATTCAGTAGGTTATATGGGGATAATTCACCCAAGGCCCGATACTGCAGTATTCTACGAATAAGCACAGTGAGTAAGTGGACAACATGGGAAGTCTTACGGAGTAAATTGTTTAAATTCAAAATATATTCAATTACAGAAACTGCTGTAAAATTAAAACAACAACTACCTGAATACTTCTAACGAAGCTAAAAGTGTTTTCAGGATTTCTCCGTGAACTAAAAGGCCCTCTCCAATAGATACAGTCAAAGACCATATAAACCGCAGTATAAAGTCTTCCACCATTGCAAAGTAGTAGTAAAACTGAAATGAAACAAAATTAAAGTCAAACATTTCAGCAAGAATTATGTTACGACTGTGTAGCCTGTAGCCCTAAACATTTCAGATTAAGAATTATATTATGTTGTGTAGCCTTAAACATTTCAGAGCAAGAATTATGTTACGACTCTGTAGCCTTAAACATTTCAGAGCAAGAATTATGTTACGACTGTGTAGCCTTAAACATTTCAGAGCAAGAATTATGTTACGACTGTGTAGCCTTAAACATTTCAGAGCAAGAATTATGTTAAGACTGTGTAGCCTTAAACATTTCAGAGCAAGAATTATGTTACGACTGTGTAGCCTTAAACATTTCAGAACAAGAATTATGTTACGACTGTGTAGCCTTAAACATTTCAGAGCAAGAATTATGTAGCCTTAAACATTTCAGAGCAAGAATTATGTTACGACTGTGTAGCCTTAAACATTTCAGAGCAAGAATTATGTTACGACGACTGTGTAGCCTTAAACATTTCAGAGCAAGAATTATGTTACGACTGTGTAGCCTTAAACATTTCAAAGCAAGAATTATGTTACGACTGTGTAGCCTTAAACATTTCAGAGCAAGAATTATGTTACGACTGTGTAGCCTTAAACATTTCAGAGCAAGAATTATG
The DNA here is from genome assembly GCA_037043455.1 of Cyrtodaria siliqua. Taxonomy (NCBI): domain Eukaryota; kingdom Metazoa; phylum Mollusca; class Bivalvia; order Adapedonta; family Hiatellidae; genus Cyrtodaria; species Cyrtodaria siliqua. Next base: position 19,562 of record JAWPHD010019277.1, read on the forward strand.
TATGACTGTGTAGCCTTAAACATTTCAGAGCAAGAATTATGTTACGACTGTGTAGCCTTAAACATTTCAGAACAAGAATTATGTAGCCTTAAACATTTCAGAGCAAGAATTATGTTACGACTGTGTAGCCTTAAACATTTCAGAGCAAGAATTATGTTACGACTGTGTAGCCTTAAACATTTAAGAGCAAAAATTATGTTACGACTGTGTAGCCTTAAACATTTCAAAGCAAGAATTATGTTACGACTGTGTAGTCTTAAAGGTATGTTTTCAAGTTAGCTAACAAAGAGCATGTTTAGAAGGAAACAATCAAATTAAAGTCTAAGATTATCTTTTATATTTCTATCACAAATGTTTGACAAGATTACTTTTTTAAAGATGGATAAATACTAAAGGAGACCGCAAAATTAAATGGAATTCACCAACCATTCTTGAGAATATTCTTAGACTTAAGCCCAAGTATGCAAATTTCAATCACAAATATTTCTATAAGTTTCAAGTATAAATGTTCATAACAAGCTGCTATGTAGACATACGATTAATACTAATAAATATCATCTTCAGACGTCTGTTTATCTTTGAAAGTCATGGGAATATTTATGAAGGAAATTTGAGTACTTGAGCTCAAGTCTAAGAATAGTTTGAAGAATGGTTGGTGAATTCAAGGCCAGTTGGTCATAATTAGATTCAAAACTCTGTGTGGGCACAAACAGACATATTTGCAGTCACTTGATTCTATCTGTTGCAAAAAAAAAAAAAAATTTAATTTCAATTAAATTTCATTTTCCATGGAGGTGGAGCTACTGCACACGAGTACAATGTGAGTCAATAGAAAATGACTATCCGCTGTCTGAAAATACACTGACGTTATTTGACTATCGTGCACATTTTTTATCATTAACATTCTCTCCAGAAATTATTGTTGGTACTACAGCAATGGGAACAAACTGTAAATATAACTAGAAATGTGACCATAGGACACGCATGCACCTGCTATTGCTTCACATGTTAATAAGGAACTTGTCGTTTGGATATTAATTTTGTGATTGTTTACTATTCCAAGGGGTATAAATCCGGACAACATTTTTGACAGGACACACAGACAAATGGACTCTACGGATGGTCAGATAGACAGGGGTAACGCTAAGACTCTTTCATGGGTATCCGGTGAAGATAGGGAATTCCAACCCAAAGTATGTGTTTTTATCAGAATTCCGATTAAAACACTTGGAATTTCCTATCTGAACCGAATACCCATGATAGATTCTTTTTTCTTGCATATCAGACATGTTGTGCGTTGATGCCGCCAGCTACTAACGTGTTTGCATGTTTTCCTGCATACCGGATGTTGGTGCGCGTGTGACCTTTATCTCAACCCTAGAGTGAGATGGAAATATCTAGTCCTGGTAAAATGACAGATTTCCTTGTCCGGTGTGCAAGAATATATGCCCTTCCACCACTCTTCTAATGGCAGAGGTATAAAAATTCACTATTTTTTTTTTTCAGTGTTAATACAGTTTTAAATGCCCCCTATGGAATATGCAATTTACTAACAGGTTTAAAATTGCATAAATCGTCCCAAAAAATGTAAATCAAATGTTAAATAATACTACATATGCAGGTTTCTTATTACATTATATGCATAAACTGTTTCCTCTCTCAGGAACCTGTTTTCTCCCGCAGCACTATCCAACAATCCCCAGTCCATCTTGAGGTCCCAGGTGAGGGTATAACATGAGCTGACGATGGCCGACACAATCCACAGGTAAAAAAATGCATGGCTCTGTCTGTTCGAGTCTCCATAAAATTCTGTAATGGTTTATAATAAGATACTGCTTACTCTATGCAAGTATATACATCACACTCATCCATAAAATATCCGAAAACACTTCCAGGTAATTTGGTCTTGGAGCCAGGCACGAGTTAAGTTCGCCGGCTAACTGTAAATGAAATTGTTTTTTAACTTAAATTTGGTGATTTCGATGATAAATTGCATATATCACCGATTTTGAGATTATCTAATTTTCTGCGGCCCCGCTACGACACTGAACAATGGAACTACGAATCGTTGATTTCAGTAACCTGATATTGTAAACGGTTATATAAACTGACAAGGCAATTTCGATGCACACTGAGCTCAACGGAAACGACTGAACCATGATTCGGTCTTCATTTGCATATTTATTTCACTAGTGTAATATGATAAATATATCATGGCTTTATTAACACTCCCAAACAGCAAGTTATGGGATAAGATAAATTATTGTAAACACATTTGCAAGCTCCGTTTACTTTCATTATAACAGGAAATGTCAATATTCGCCCATATTAACCTGTCATATTGACACGTGGTAAATCGTTGTACTGGAACTACTCCTAGTGCGATTCGCAGTTCCTATCAAAGGAAATTTGTGACAGCTAGCGTGGCGCAGTCGGTAGCGCGCGGGATTTGTAACCGAATGCCCCGGGTTCAATCCTCCGTCAGTGTGTTCTTGGGCAAGAAACTGTAGGATGGGGATGTAAACCGGGCGGTCCCGTGTATTGGTCTATCCTCCGAGCACGTTAAAGAACCATAGGAATCTATCTGATAATAAGAGTAGGGCACGGTTCCCGGATTCCTATGTATCCTTCCCCTCTCTCTGGTGCGGATCTAAATAACCTATATTGTGTTGATGAGAAGTTAACAACATTCATTGCAATACAGGAAGTTTGTCATGTGATTGTTGTTTCATTGTGAAAAATTCTCACAATGTTACAACAAATATGTTTGTTTCAAATAAATATTTTTGATGAAAACTAAATGTTAAAACCTGTTTTTTTGTTCCAATTATTTGTTGTTATGTTAAAAATATGTAAGCAATAAACAATTTATTAGATTTGTATTGGGATATATGCACTCGTTCTTCCACGTATACATATTATACACTCCTAAAGTTTCCTAAAGTCGTGCAGTATTATTACGCGGAAGAACCTATAAATACATAATAGGATTGTCATTGTAAGTAACAAGTGCCGTTGAAAAGTCAATTTGACCTTTGACCACCAAGTGTGACCTTGACCTTTGATGTACGGACCTGGTTTTTGCGTGCAGCACACCTTTTCATAAAGTTTCATGCAATTCCGCTCAGTACCTTCAAAGCTATGGCGTACTGTTCTAGACGGACTAAAAAAAGAACGGACAACAAACTAATGGACAGTGTGATTATTATATGCCTCCCTTTGTGGGGCTCAAAAAGAAAATATTTGTAACAGAGTTCCTCTCCGTACAGTTACTGGACAAGGGGTGAATGCGAAAAAAAGTGTCACTAAATATAATTAAAGAACAATAGTTTGGTATGGTGCCCTCATAATTGCAGTAATAAAATACATGCCTCATAGCAGGAATACCCCGTTTACTTGTATACTTGATGCTGTTCTTGTGTATGAATCTTTTTTCTTTTTGACCTTTTCACTCTTTACACTCCCGTTCTAACCAACTATCTCCTATTCATATGTAATATATTATGTTTCGAGAGTGTAAAATAAAACAAGAGGTCAATGACCTTGAAGCTCTACTGATTGATTTTGATTTCAGGAAGTAGTCGCTACAGACGTGTTTTTCGAAAAATTATTTTTAACCGTGGCGGCCATCTTGAATTTTCGGTCGACCTGAAATTATGCTAGGATCAATAAGACACCAAGAGCAACATTCCTGTGAAGTTTCATGAAAATCCGTCAAGAAGTTTCAGAGGAGTAGTCGCTACAAGTTTTCATTATATAACTCTATGTAAACAAAGATGGCCGCTGACAGCCATGTTTAACATCGAATCAAAATGATTTTTGACAAGGACCAACATCATGTCATGCTGATCATTTTAGAAAAAGTCCCATATCAATATCACTTATAGTTTTCAAGAAGTAGTCGCTACAAAGTTGTATTTTGAAAATTTATTTTTAGCCATGGCGGCCATCCTGAATTTCCGGCCGACCTGAAATTTTGCTAGGATCAATAAGACATCAAGAGCAACATTCGTGTGAAATTTCATGAAAATCCGTCAAGTAGTTTCAGAGGAGTAATCACTACAAGTTTTCATTATATAACTCTATGTAAACAAAGATGGGCACTGGCAGCCATGATTACCGTCGAATCAAAATAATGTTCGACTCGGATAACCATCATGTCATGTTGATCATTTTAGAAAAAGTCCCATATCAATATCACTTATAGTTTTCAAGAAGTAGTCGCTACAAACTTATTTTTTAAAAATCTATTTTTAGCTGTGGTGGCCATCTTGAATTTCTGGCCGATCTGAAATTTTGCTAGGATCAATTAGACATTAAGAGCAACATTCATGTGAATTTTCATGAAAATCCGCCACATAGTTTCAGAGGAGTAGTCGCTACAAGTTTTTACTATATAACTCTATGTAAACAAGGATGGCCACTGACAGCCATGTTTAACGTCGAATCAAAACTATTTTTGACAAGGACCAACATCATGTCATGCTGATCATTTTAGAAAAGGCCCATATCAATATCTCTTATAGTTTTCAAGAAGTAGTCGCTACAAACTTGTATTTTGAAAATTTATTTTTAGCCAGGGCGGCCATCCTGAATTTCCGGCCGACCTGAAATTTTGCTAGGATCAATAAGACATCAAAAGCAACATTCCTGTGAAGTTTCATGAAAATCCGTCAAGTAGTTTCAGAGGAGTAGTCGCTACAAGTTTTCATTATATAACTCTATGTAAACACAGATGGCCGCTGGCAGCCATGTTTAACGTCGAATCAAAACAATTTTCGACAAGGACCAACATCATGTCATGCTGATCATTTTAGAAAAAGTCCCATATCAATATCTCTTATAGTTTTCAAGAAGTAGTCGCTACAAACTTGTATTTTGAAAATTTATTTTTAGCCAGGGCGGCCATCCTGAATTTCCGGCCGACCTGAAATTTTGCTAGGATCAATAAGACATCAAAAGCAACATTCCTGTGAAGTTTCATGAAAATCCGTCAAGTAGTTTCAGAGGAGTAGTCGCTACAAGTTTTCATTATATAACTCTATGTAAACAAAGATGGCCGCTGGCAGCCATGTTTAACGTCGAATCAAAACAATTTTCGACAAGGACCAACATCATGTCATGCTGATCATTTTAGAAAAAGTCCCATATCAATATCACTTAGAGTTTTCAAGAAGTAGTCGCTACAAACTTGTTTTTTAAAAACCTATTTTTAGATTTGGCAGCCATCTTGGATTTCACATCAACATGAATTTTTGCTAGGATCAACTAGACTTCATGGGCAACATTTCTGTAAAGTTTCATGAAAATCCATTCAGTAGTTTCAGAGGAGTAGTCGCTACAAAAAAAGGTTTACGGACGGACGGACAGACGGACGGACAGACGGACGGACGACGGACGCCGCACCACGACATAAGCTCTGCTGATCTCTGATCAGTCGAGCTAAAAACTAAATTGTAATCTGTTTTAATAATATTTTACATTGGGTTGTAAATCCGTGTGTACACTTGTGAAAACTGAAGAAAAAAAAAAATCATGAGAAAAAAAAAGAAGAGAAATATCTCAAAAAGTCTCACCTTTTTGTATCTGATACATTGTTGAGAAGAATGCCGTGAAGAAGGACGTGGAATATTTTCCTGCATTGATGATGTGAGGAAATACAAGTTTGGTGTCCCTGTAACGACGAAGACACTGGGCGAATCTGAACCAAGCAGGGAGAACGCTTATCACAGTACGGATTCCATATGCATGGCTCAGGCACACTTTAGGTTCTGTAATTAAACAAATGAAAAAGAAATGAACTGATGTTTAACACATCATATCAGGTTATTTTGGTACAGCAACCTTGGAGGAAGAGGGAAATGAAAACATGTTTTACATAATTATAAAAACTCAAAAAGTGATCCCTATGTGTCACAGTGGGTCATTTTCATTTATGTCTAAACCTTGACTATTAAAATTGCCCAGAGAGGCACCTGGAGTCTACTCACAATGTGATCACAGTTGTACTAAGCATGCTTACGATTTTCACCGTGCCAGTCCACCTCAAATGCATAGAAGCAAGCCATGTACTCAAAATCCAGTAATGCAACAACCAGACTGTTAAGTTGATCTGCCAGCCAAAAGTCTGCAAACCCAACATGGTGAAATGGGGATGTAAAGATGCGGAACTGAAACAGACAATAGACAGTAAATTCCATAAATGCCCGGCCGGCAAACATCAACATTTTGTAATGAAATATATATGGTAAAATAACTGAGCAAAAATACAACTAATAAATGTATAATACACAGTATGCATTAATCATGTGAAACGTCTTGTCATTAACCTTTTATCCGCTACATATATATAATGGACTGTTCTTTCTTTGAATTAGGACCATTCCATTTAAGTGAAAAAGGGGTGTTTTGGGGACAATGACTGATTAGCAGCTGGTGTGGACATTGTAAACCCTGATCAGCCTGCGAGTTACGGGTTAAGTAACTGTACACTTACCAGAATTTTCAGTAGCCACATCCGTGAGCTGTGATAGAATACTTTGATAGGATTGATCAGGAGGAGGATCATGAACACCGCGAGGGCCAGCGGAAATATGTACCCCGAGACGCCGAGGAAACCACTGAACAGGTACAGGAGGGTGCTGATGCACCATATCACAGCCAGCAATGTGGACAACTGTAATACAGAACACGATATATCTTATACAATAGATCATAGAGAACACAATATATCATTTTGGAGGGCTCATTCACCATATCACAACCAGTAATGTGGACAACTATAATACAGAACACAATAGATCATAGAGAACTCAATAGATCTTATAGAACACAATATATCATTTAGGAGTGCTGATACACCATATCACAGCCAGTAATATGGACAACTGTAATACAGAATACAATAGATCTTATAGAACACAATATATCATTTATGAGGGCTGATACACCACATCACAGACAGTAATGTGGACAACTGTAATACAGAACACAATATATCTTATAGAACACAATATATCATTTATGAGGGCTGATACACCACATCACAGACAGTAATGTGGACAACTGTAATACAGAACACAATATATCTTATACAACACAATATATCATTTATGAGGGCTGATACACCATATCCCAGCCAGTAATATGGACACCTGTAATACAGAACTCAATAGATCTTATAGAACACAGTATATCTATACACCATATCACAGCCAGTAATGTGGACAACTGTAATACAGAACACAATAGATCTTATAGAACACAATAGGTCATAGAGAACACAATAAATCTTATAGAACACACTACATCATTTAGGAGGGCTGATACACCATATCACAGCCAGTAATGTGAACAACTGTAATACAGAACACAATAGACCTTACAGAACACAATATATCATTTAGAGGGCTGATACACCATATCACAGCCAGTAATGTGGACAACTGTAATACAGAACACAATATATCTTATAGAACACAATATATCATTTATGAGGGCTGATACACCATACCACAGACAGTAATATAAACAACTGTAATACAGAACACAATAGATCATATAGAACAAAATAGATCGTACAGGAGTGCTGATACACCATACCACAGCCAGTAATGTGGACAACTGTAATACAGAACACAATATATCTTATAGAACACAATATATCATTTAGGACAGCTGATACAGCATATCGCAGCGAGTAATGTGGCCAACTGTAATACAGAACACAATAGATCATATAGAACACACTACATCATTTAGGAGGGCTGATACACCATATCACAGCCAGTAATGTGAACAACTGTAATTCAGAACTCAATAGATCTTATAGAACACAGTATATCTATACACCATATCACAGCCAGTAATGTGAACAACTGTAAAACAGAGCACAATAGATCTTATAGAACACACTACATCATTTAGGAGGGCTGATACACCATATCACAGCCAGTAATGTGGACAACTATAATACCGAACACAATAGATCATAGAGAACTCAATAGATCTTATAGAACACAATATATCATTTAGGAGGGCTGATACACCATATAAAAGCCAGTAATGTGGACAACTGTAATACAGAACACAATATATCTTATAGAACACAATAGATCATAGAGAACACAATATATCATTTATGAGGACAGATACAGCATATCGCAGCGAGTAATGTGGACAACTGTAATACAGAACACAATATATCTTATAGAACACTATAGATCATAGAGAACACAATATATCATTTATGAGGACAGATACAGCATATCGCAGCGAGTAATGTGGACAACTGTAATACAGAACACAATAGATCTTATAGAACACAATAGATCATAGAGAACACAATATATCATTTATGAGGACAGATACAGCATATCGCAGCGAGTAATGTGGACAACTGTAATACAGAACACAATATATCTTATAGAACACAATAGATCATAGAGAACACAATAGATCATATAGGAGTGCTGATACACCATATCACAGCCAGCAATGTGAACAACTGTAATACAGAACACAATAGATCTTACAGAACACGGAAACAGCATAGTGCAGCGAGTAATGTGGACAACTGTAATACAGAACACAATAGATCATAGAGAACACAATAGATCTTATAGAACACAATATATCATTTAGGACAGCTGATACACCATATCACAGCCAGCAATATTGACAACTGTAATACAGAACACAGTAGACCTTAAAGAACACAATAGATCATCGAGAACACAATATATCATTTATGAGGACAGATACAGCATATCTCAGCGAGTAATGTGGACAACTGTAATACAGAACACAATAGATCATAGAGAACACAATACATCATATAGGAGTGCTGATACACCATATCACAGCCAGCAATGTGTACAACTGTAATACAGAACACAATAGACCTTACAGAACACAATATATCATTTAAGAGGGCTGATACAGCATATCACAGCCAGTAATGTGAACAACTGTAATACAGAACACAATATATCTTATACAACACAATATATCATTTAAGAGGGCTGATACACCATACCACAGACAGTAATGTGAACAACTGTAATACAGAACACAATAGATCATATAGAACACAATACATCATATAGGAGTGCTGATACACCATATCACAGCCAGTAATGTGGACAACTGTAATACAGAACACAATAGATCATATAAAACACAAAATATCATTTAGGAGGGCTGATACACCATACCACAGCCAGTAATGTGGACAACTGTAATACAGAACACAATAGATCATATAGAACACAATATATCATTTAGGAGGGCTGATACACCATATCACAGACAGTAATGTGAACAACTGTAATACAGAAAACAATAGATCTTATAGAACACAATATATCATATAGGAGTGCTGATACACCATATCACAGCCAGCAATGTGGACACCTGTAATACAGAACACAATAGATCTTATAGAACACAATATATCATTTAGAGGGCTGATACGCCACATCACAACCAGCAATGTGGACAACTGTAATACAGAACACAATGGATCATATAGAACTCAATAAATCTTATAGAACACAATATATCATTAAGAGGGCTGATACACCATATCACAGCCAGTAATGTGGACAACTGTAATACAGAACACAATAGATCATTTAGAACACAATATATCTTATAGAACACAATATATCATTTAGAGGGCTGATACAACATATCACAATCAGTAATGTGGACAACTGTAATACAGAACACAATAGATCACATAGAACTCAATAAATCTTATAGAACACAATACATCATTAAGAGGGCTGATACACCATATCACAGCCAGTAATGTGAACAACCGTAATACAGAAGAACACAATAGATCACAGAGAACACACTACATCATTTATGAGGGCTGATACACCATATCACAGCCAGCAATGTGGACAACTGTGATTACATCATTTAGAGGGCTGATACACCATATCACAGCCAGCAATGTGGACAACTGTGATTACATCATTTAGGAGGGCTGATACACCATATCACAGCCAGCAATGTGGACAACTGTGATTACATCATTAAGGAGGGCTGATACACCATATCACAGCCAGCAATGTGGACAACTGTGATTACATCATTAAGGAGGGCTGATACACCATATCACAGCCAGCAATGTGGACAACTGTGATTACATCATTTAGGAGGGCTGATACACCATATCACAGCCAGCAATGTGGACAACTGTGATTACATCATTTAGGAGAGCTGATACACCATATCACAGCCAGCAATGTGGACAACTGTGATAACATCATTTAGGAGAGCTGATACACCATATCACAGCCAGCAATGTGGACAACTGTGATTACATCATTTAGGAGGGCTGATACACCATATCACAGCCAGCAATGTGGACAACTGTGATTACATCATTTAGGAGGGCTGATACACCATACCACAGCCAGCAATGTGGACAACTGTGATTACATCATTTAGGAGGGCTGATACACCATATCACAGCCAGCAATGTGGACAACTGTGATTACATCATTTAGGAGAGCTGATACACCATACACAGCAGCAATGTGGACAACTGTGATTACATCATTAAGGAGGGCTGATACACCATATCACAGCCAGCAATGTGGACAACTGTGATTACATCATTTAGGAGAGCTGATACACCATATCACAGCCAGCAATGTGAACAACTGTGATTACATCATTTAGGAGAGCTGATACACCATATCACAGCCAGCAATGTGGACAACTGTGATTACATCATTTATGATGGCTGATACACCATAGCACAGCCAGCAATGTGGACAACTGTGATGTATCTAATAGTAACGGTGATCATCTTGAATATTATATTGATGTGCAACAATAAGCAAGCACAAACAGCGATGAACAAATACAGTTACATCTACATTTTATGAGTTTCATAGAAAACTTCACAACAGTCCATCAAGGTATGAAACCACCAATTACATTCCCCTTAGACACCAATGATTAAATGTCACATATTAATCATTCGCTGCAGGTTCATCTCAAGTATGGATAATTCAGCTGTGTAATTTTCACACAGAAAAATATCTTCCCACTCCAGAAATCACCAAGAAAAGGTGAGGTCACAAGACATGTAAGAAAGGCCTTGTTTGGTTACAGCTGTTTTCACTGAAATTTGCTCACATGTATGCATAGATCTAAAATATTCATGGATGATCCATTAAACGCTACAAGTACACTTCTTATACCTACAATCACTATATCGAATAGAAATGGGCCATTTCCCCCCACTTATAATGTCCTTTTTCAACAAAAAATGAAAGATTACAAGCTTCCTATGATATCAAGTGTTCTATGGTATCACGGTAGTGTCCATTCTATAAAACAGTATACATCTCTGCTAAAATATGATAATTGTTTAATAGTCGTGATGACTTGTGGTACATATATTAAAAAAACAAATAATTGTATTTATCATCTTTAAAAGTCATCACCCCTAGTCTCCATAAATGCAGTTTCCATTAACTTGAAGGTTATAAAATTCATTAATTTTTAGTCTGATGAGTCTGTTGTACATTATTGTTTCTAAAAATGGTCACTCATTAAATCCTATACCAGTAACTAACAAATACAGGCTACACAATATGGGCATACCTCGATACCATAGAACTTTTAAACTAATAAGCTGAGGGTATTCTTCTTTTCAAATCTAATTCTGAAATTTTTACGTAAAATTGATTACATTTTATATCATAACAATTTAGTAGAAGGGTCACAGAAAGCATTTGAGTTTCCTTTTTCTTTAAATATTGTTTATAGTTTATTTTTTCGTCAAAACATTTAAGTACCGTGATACCATATAACACCATGCTACTTTTTATAATAGGCAGTACATTCGACTAACCTCAGAGGCTAATATGCAATTGATGGTGGTAAACCTTAAGGATCCATCTGAGACCCCTCCTGGATGTTAACTCATTTAATGTATATACCTTATACTGACTATCAGGCAAGAGTCACGAAGTGTACCAACATATCAGAGATTATAAACAGTATAAATTAATTACACAAGACATTGGTCAATTTAACCCAGTTAAAACCTAACCAAGAAATCCTGCATAACACTGTCATGAACTGTGGCCACTGGTCACTATATAAAGCTGGACAACACCACTGACCACCAGATTTTCCCAGGACATTCTAACTACAATTTCATCATGAATACCATCTTGTGTTTGACTGTTATTTGCGCTTTTGCAGGTAAGTTCTTTTCTAAATTGTATTTCCTTAGCAAATTATTAATATTTGGACTGACAAAATAATTATGTTTATCATGCAGATAGGCACTTTTCTGCCTAATAAAGCGGTGACCTAATAAACTTTGCTTTAATGGGCACTGACCAATAGAGCAAATCAATGCGGAATCCCTCGGCGTTTATTGTATGTACCGTTATCTGACGTCATGCACGTAATGTTGCCTGACGTCATAAAACAAACAAAAAACAACAACATGGGGTCGTCCTCGATAAGCGTAAAATTCTGAGAAATAGGTAATAATAGTAATTCATACAGAAAATGTGGATAATCTACATGATAAATAGAATATTATGTCAGTGCCTTTTACTATCAAGTTTATTAAGCTCGGCACGAAAATGATAAATACAATATTATGTCAGTGCCTTTTACTATCAAGTTTATTAAGCTCGGCACGAAAATGATAAATACAATATTATGTCAGTGCCTTTTACTATCAAGTTTATTAAGCTTGGCACGAAAACGCAGAATGGCTCGGCAGAACCTCGCCATTTTTTGTTATCTAAGCCTCGCCTAATATACTTGATAGTAAAAGGCACTAATATTCTCTATATAATTACTGATACAGTAGAAAACGTGTTGATAGGGCTCTAAAATAAATATTTTTTTACTAGCATTTTCCTGGTAAATGGAAAAAAACACAATCAAATCATTGGAACTCTATTATATTTAACTAAAAAGCAAAAAAGAATTAAACCTGCTTCGGTTACCCTAATTCTAACTGTTGTTTTATCCAAATGAATTGGGTTTTATTACGCACCAACACGTGAAAGATTATATGGCGTATAACAGGAGTCAACATGCCAGGCTCATCCTCCATTTACATCAAGATAAAATATGGAGAATGGGCCTAGAAACTTCTCACCAGCAGAATTGCAGAGTTCCTGCAAATTCTATAGAAGACATTGCATTTACAAAGCAGCCATGTTTCCACATTTGCCGTCTTTTGTATAGCCGTTTTTGATCAATTGTGGACAATATTTGGTGGAGTGGGTAGAGTAAAAAAAATAAAATTACTTTTGATAAACAACACTTCTCAACTCTTACTTCCTTAACATTTAAAGAAAAAGATCTAAAATGAACCTTTTTCACCTGTAAAAGTAAATTGCCCCAGAGATACCCAGTTGGCGCGAATCAGCTCTTAGCGCGTGTTAGCAAATTATTGCATATTCGCACACCCAAGTCTTGAAATGCTGCCTGATATACTGCGTGGAAGACAGAAAGGTGTAGAGTAAGACAGAAAAGAGAAAAGTGTAGAGTAAGACAGAAAGAGTAAAGAGTAGTGGAAGTCAATAAAGAGTCGATGAAGACAGAAAAAAGTAGTGAAAACTGAAAAACCCATTTCTAATTCTTATTATTTGATTGTTCCGAACCTCTATATTATACATAGAGGATCTTACATGAGTACTCATTCATTACTGAATTTATTAAACGAATTGGCAAAATGATAAAATGCAATAATGAATGAGAACGAATGAGAACGAATGTTAAATTCTATTTATCACATAACTCACATATCGACTTTTATTGTGATAAATTCAGTAAACTGATATATTGTTTGTTTTCCAGTGCTTGCCCAGGCAGAAGAGTGCCGTGACATCTCGCAGTGTGCGCACGTCACATGCCCAGAGGCCAACTACATGCTGGAATGTCACGATAGACAGTGTACATGCTCACAGCTAGGTGGGTACCCACTAATCAGTGTTAAACATCACAGCATATTCTACAACAAAACTGACTTCTGGCACTACCCAAATACACGTTTATACTGATATTCTACAACAAAACTGACTTCTGGCTCTACCCAAATACACGTTTATACTGATATTCTACAACAAAACTGACTTCCGGCACTACCCAAATACACGTTTATACTGATATTCTACAACAAAACTGACTTCTGGCTCTACCCAAATACACGTTTATACTGATATTCTACAACAAAACTGACTTCCGGCACTACCCAAATACTCGTTTATACTGATATTTTACAACAAAACTGACTTCCGGCTCTACCCAAATACACGTTTATACTGATATTCTACAACAAAACTGACTTCTGGCTCTACCCAAATACACGTTTATACTGATATTCTACAACAAAACTGACTTCCGGCACTACCCAAATACTCGTTTATACTGATATTTTACAACAAAACTGACTTCTGGCTCTACCCAAATACACGTTTATACTGATATTCTACAACAAAACTGACTTCCGGCACTACCCAAATACTCGTTTATACTGATATTTTACAACAAAACTGACTTCTGGCTCTACCCAAATACACGTTTATACTGATATTCTACAACAAAACTGACTTCTGGCACTACCCAAATACTCGTTTATACTGATATTCTACAACAAAACTGACTTCCGGCACTACCCAAATATACGTTTATACTGATATTTTACAACAAAACTGACTTCCGGCACTAGCCAAATATACGTTTATACTGATATTCTACAACAAAACTGACTTCTGGCACTACCCAAATACACGTTTATACTGATCATTTTGTACCATATTTACATATAAAGTTCTATTAAAAATATAAATTTTGGTAAAATTGTTAATCAAACCATAGAAAAGAAGAGATTATGATAGACAATATTTTGCAGTATTACTTTGTGTCTTACCGGCTTAAGTGGGATTTGAGTAAGTTTGAAATCCTGTATTAGTATGTCTCTACTCAAACAAACAATTCTGGTCATATTTTTACCCGCAGAAGACAAAAAAGTACTGAGCACAATGTCTTTCATCACTTTTCAAAAAAGTTTATATTTCGCGACACATTTTAAATAAATTATTTCAAAATCAGTCTACTCAAAACGGCTGTAATGGTTATTTTTAAGGAAACCAGGCCACTTGATCTGTTTTAAAGTTCTCCGGCCATGTTTTGTTTCATGAACAAGTTTATGTTTATTTAAATCGAAATCAATAGTCAACAATAGATATTTACAATTTCGCACATTGCAATATCTGTGAAAAGCGAGAATAAGATTATTTGATGAAGTAGAAAACTTTGAACAGGTAAATTAATCCACAGGTAAATGTATTTATCAATTATCTGGCAATAGTTGTGCAGCTATACAATTCAGATTTACCTCATTTCCCCGTGCAGTCACGCATTGGTAAAAGTAGCATCTAACTACTTACTTTTACATACAACTTAGTAGCAGTTTTAAATATATGTTTCTCTCCGGGACTATCAAGAAATGTTCATATGATGTTTAAGAGTTAAATTTGTTAATTGATAATACTACGAAATGGGTGGCCATTCACCTTTAAATATAGAATTCAAAGACTTTTAAAGACTTCTCAAAACAATATGGATTTCTCAATTTTGCTTTATTGTTGCTTGTACCATAGGTTTAAATATATAATTGGTGCAATATAATCAACAACTAATAAGACTTTGCTTTAACTTTTAAAGGGGTTGATGCGCTATTTTCAAATAAGGTTTATTTTAAAGGGCTCTAAAAAACTTGAAAAATACTGAAAGAAATATCAAAATGCTAGGAAAAATAAAGGAGATATGACCTATTGAAAATTTGCAAAGAAATATAAATGGAGAGGGCCAACTTTAAACGATGACGTCATCGCGCGTTTTTACCATATATGAAATAGTGACAAAAAAAAGCATATAATTTATACATTTTACATCTGTATATTTAGCTTTTAATCAATTTGCAGGGATCTTTTTGCTTTAAAATATGTTTTGTCTATATGTCATTTACAGTAAAAAGGCGTGATGATGTCATTTTTCCAAGATGGCAGTCTCCGTTTATGTTCTTCGCATATTTTCAATCGGTCATATTTGTTTTATTTTTCATGGCATTTCGAAAAAAAAAATCAGCTTTTTTCGAGTTTTTCAGAGGCCTTTTAAATAAATTGTGTTTGAAAATAGTGCATCAGCCCCTTTAAAATAAATTTTATTAATGATTCACACATATGCAAGTTATCCAGAAAAAACTAACGGGACGCGTTCGATCATAAGAAATCAAGATTGCCTTATGTTCCTTTAAAATATGCAAATTCCATTTTCAGATAACAGTGGCTGCGTTGCCAAAGCTGACTGTACTGATTCCAACTGCCGATTTGGCTGGCACTGCGTCGACAGCAGGTGCAAATGTGGGTATGGATTTCTAGGCGGAATAGGAAAATAGACAAATCAATCTTTATGCTTATACATAGTTGTACTGATGATAAATTATAATTAACTATAGTGTTATTTTTATTATGAAAATAAATGATTTGTTGACTATTTTCTGCTTCTGTTTTTTTCTTTTGTCAGTTATATTACATGTATATAATATAACCAGCATGGCGTAGTCGATAGCGCGGCAGATTTGCAACCGGAGGCCCCGGGTTCAATCCTCCGTGGTGCCACTGAGTTCCGTCGGTGTGTTCTTGGGCAAGACACTTTCCCTTAACCTCGTCCGTCAGATAGGATCAAGGGTGGCTCTAAATAACATATACTGTGTTGATGAGCCATTAAACAACATTCAATTCAATTCTTCATGTGAAAAATCAGTTT
>JAWPHD010019278.1:0-36393 GCA_037043455.1 Cyrtodaria siliqua
CACCTTTGAATATAAGGTCCGCATGTTGGTGGAATTTCCTCCATGCGTCTGGTAAATTGGTGGAATTCCGCTCCATGGTTGGTACTGGTATACCACTTAAATCCATTTTTTGTTTCGTAAATGTTTAAAATTCAGTCTGAATATAATTTTTCTTATCTAAATGTATATTCCTGACTGTTCAAAATTCACTTTTAAATACATTTGTTCTGACACCATGTTATGTATGTATCAATATATAAATTGACAGTCTATGTATTCTATCTTTATATAATCATATAGATGTATGCAATAAGAATGCTAGCATTAGAATGTTATCAAAGTGGACAGCAGGGGCTATCCAAGATAAGGAAGGAACCAAGAGGCGGGGCTTATCAGTCAGTAGAGTAGTGACAGCCAGTACATACATTCAATAGACATATTGTAACACTCACCAACTGCTTTATTTGGATTTAATGTAGAAATTATATCTAAAATTTCAGTTTCGTTAATTTGCGTATCTGTAAAAGAATTTTGTGTTTTAAGAGTATATTCTGGAAGTTGGACATTATCTTATTATGAAAAACACACACAAGACAAAACCAAACAACGAAGAAGACGAAACTTTAAATGCGAAGCCACATAAGACAACAAAAAGACGACAGTATAAATTGATGTATTTTTGCGGTTTAATTGTCGTCTTTTTATGGTCTAATTGTCGTCGTTTTGTTCAATTGTTCTTACCTTCGCTCGTTCTATCGTCGTTCTATCGTCTTTTCGTTCTGTCGACTTTTCGTTATTGTGTACTGTGTTCTTTCACGGCATAATAACAAAAAGACGACATGGCAGAAATCAGCAACCATACTATTCATTTCTCTTAATAACCGGTTGCCTTTGCTAAAACACGCCACACACCTGTAGTAATCGAATATCCATACGATTAGTTACCGCTTTACCAATCGTTGTGTTGCACATTTTTTATTGGCAATTTAACTTCAATGTACCTTTTTACCTTGCTGATATGTTGTCACTGCAGTGTGATAAAATGACGATACTCACTTCACATAACGATATATTAACATTTATTTGTTAAATATACGACAGATACCAGATTTTTCAAAGAAAACGTCACCGTGACCGAATGGTTAACGACGTTGCGTTGTAAACGTTTCCCTTTCACCGCTGCGGGTTCAAATCCCACAGGGAGTTTAGATTAAAGAACTAACCCGCCAAATAACAGTCAAATTACACTACAAAATCGTTTATCAAAACTTTATCCAGGTGTTCAGGTCATAATAATGCATATGTGCCGATCAAAAGTATGGGATTGTTCATGTGTTCTTAACTACCGATGACTGAATATGCGTAAAATGAATTATGAGTTTGTAGTAACTCTTAACTCAATCCTTCACTTTTGGATTTTGGCTGGTTAAAGCGGTTTATATTATGTCTATAGAGTTTGGATTAGTCATGTATATACATCGTCGTCAGTAGGTTTAGAACAGTGAATATATGTTGTAAACTGTGTCAGTTGTTGGCGGGATAGTTTTGACGGTTTTGTAGTGTAAATTTGTTTTGTTTTTTCGGCATAAGTGAGTATATAATAAAAGGATGATATCTGTGGTTGGTGTGAATATAGTATTCAGTATCATCCCGAAGTGAGAAAACTCTTTCACACACGCACGCACGCACGTACTTGTCATATTCTGACAAGCGCAATACCAATGTCAATGACAACATGGACAAGCGTATTTAAAGTTAGCACCATATACTTTATTGGTTCAATCACGCATTAATTGCATATAAGCTCAAAAAGGTTTAAATATATTTATAGGATTTCACATGTACATCCTTTTATCGTGTTCCAACATTTCACTTAAGTTATCAATCTCTGATTATCCCCGGTGATAGTTAAATAAAAAAAGTAGGTCGTCCATTTTCCGAAAATCAATGTATACTAAAGGAAAAAAGATACGCAACTCGGGAATTTCTGCTATATGCTGCTGTTATCCGATTGATACATGGCTACAGTGGACATTTACTTTCGGAAATAACACTAAAACAGCACATACTCATGGATATACTGGTAAATTGGATTTACGACATGTTTCGAATCCAGAGTATGTAGATCTATGACATAATGCACTAAATGTTATCGCTTCCAAGTTTCATTATTGATATATTACGCGTTTGGCTCAAGCAGGTGAGAAAACGATTGTGTAATCTCTGATCATCTCTTTACTTAAATGATAGATCTACATATCCATTATTTCGTGTTACAAAGTGTAAGCTGTGATTAAAAACTCAACAACAACCCTTTGTCCTTTCTCTAAATAGCTGCAACCCTTTATTTACAAAACATTCTTGGGCGTCTTCTAGATTATTACGTTGAATTAAGTGTGCGGTATTATATATTACCGAGTTACGTTTCTTTTTTTCTTTAGTATAGATAAAATGGCGGAAAGGTCGCCTAAAAGTGATACAGGATCAGAAGAATCGTTTGATTTTGTTTGTGGGCCATGTAGCATGGATGGGAGTAATTTACAGGCGGCGGGTTATTGTGCGGACTGTGGAGAATATTTGTGTGTATCCTGCTATAAATACCACTTGCGACCATTACCGTGTAGACACCATGTTCTGTTTGACAAGGAAACCATGCCGAAAGACAAATTAGTGGCGACTGTAAGGGACACCTGTACCGAGAGATGTCCGACACATTTTGGTAAACTTGTCGAGCATTTTTGTCCGATACATGAGTATTTGGGTTGCAGCGCATGTATGACAGTAAATCACAGAGGCTGTGAAGGTGTCACTTATATTCCTGACGAAGCCGAGGATATATATACGGGCTATGATTATGTCAATTTCAAAACGAAACTAACAGACATAGCAGAGAGCATAGTCGACAACCGAAGAAAGGCTGAAGAAACTGAATCAGAAGCCGAATCAATTCACGCTCGAGCAATGGACGATGCTAAAACGTTCAAAAGTGAAATAAATACGTTTCTCGATAAAATAGAAAACGCAACAAACGCCAGATCAAATGAATTGAAAGATCAACACATTGCAAACACGAAGCTTATCTCTGAAAGATGTGATAAACTTTCTGCACAGCTTCAATCCCTGGTTGCCATCATTGAAACTAAGCACTCGTTAAATCAAAAGTGTAATCTCTATGTTGCCATGAAACGAGCAAAGCGTTCTGTTGAAGAATATGAAGAAACGTTGAAAGGGATACAAAAGGAAAACAAAATAAGAAGATATATGTTTCAACCAGAAAAGAAGATACTTAAGATTTTGACAACAGCAAAAGAACTTGGACACTTGGGTAAGTCTTTTGTATGTCTCATTGGGAATGTTATGTTGATGGGATTATACTGTATACTTTCTTTTCCCTCCTACGTCAACCGTGGGACAAGGGGTATCAAAAGGTCAAATACACTACAAATTCATTTACACCACTTTTTCATAATTTTGCATACAACTTGGTATTTATACTCGTCTATGAAAGATTAACAACATACTAAACATTTTTTTTCTCAAACTTTGACGTCTGTCCAGGGATTATATACGTAGCGGGTGGGAGTGGGGTGGGGAGGAGTGGAGTGGGGGCAGATAGAGAGAGACAGGTGGATAATATGGGGTGTCATTTGATTATGTCTCGAATGAAACGTTATGATGATGGGATTACACTGTATAACATGTGTTTCCTCCTACGGTGGGGGCATCAAATTCACGTATACAATTCCCATACTTTTGCAAATTGATTGGTATAAATATTCGTCTATGAAAGAGATACACAGCTTGTAAAATATATTACTTAAGACTCGGACGTCTTCCCTAGGGTTGGGGGTGGAGGGAGTGGTTGTTGGGTTTAGGATAACAGGAGTTTTTTTTTTTAATTATGTCTCAAATGAACAAAAGGTTCAGTATACACAAAATTCAATTACAGTGTCATTCATCTATTTTGTTTAGATCACTTCGGCTCATGTGATCTATTGGGATCACTCTTCATCCGTCCGTCGTCGGTCATCGTTAAGTTTGGCTTCAAACGACCTCCCCAGAAACCGCTTGGCCAATTTTGACCAAACTTCATATGGACAATTTTTTTTTTTTTTTAGGGGAATGGGGGCGGGTCCCTTCAGGAGGGGAAAATTTGCGTCGTAAACCTAAAATAGTGGAAAGTTTAACAACAACATAAGTAAATGTTTCTTTATTTAACAACAGTACTATGCTGTACATACAGCCATCAAGCTCTGCGTATCATACCATGTATGCACATTAATCATACACATTTTTGTTATCAGGTTCTGGATTCGACTTTGACAGATTTGCTTGTTTGAATAAAACATCAATTTTTTACAGCCAATTGCTGAACCCATTGTCAATTCCTTGGCGTAAAATTTCGCGTTATGTGACATTTTACATAATGTTAAGCGTTTCGTTTGTATCAGAAGTTCCGGAAGTTACACTCACTTACCTCCCCTGATAATGTTTAAAACGCTGCTCTTACGTAAAACGCAGCAGTTATGAAAAGTACGATCGTGAACGCCGAATCTTTCGATTTATTTTTCATTTTTATTTTTTCATCTGGAGGGGAATTTTATCAAAAATAGGGAAAAAACCCATACTTTTCAGCAAGGGGAATAGTGCCGAACATTGTCCCCAAAATCAGTACACAAAAACACTGATCCTTAGATTAATGCTTTTTAGATTTGTTAAAATTAGGTCAGCGCGACATCCCAAGATGGCCGCCATTACCATTTACGGTTGAAACCTTAAAAAATCTTCTTCAAAAAGCCTTCATTTTTCTTTCGATCTTTACCAAACTTTAACAGATTGTTAATATTCGTGAAAGCTCGGACAAGTTTGAAAACCAGTATCGGATCGGACCAGTAACAGCAGAGTAATGATTTAGTTAGCCCTTGATTTAGTTAAAAATGCTATATATTGCCTCGTTAAGACGATAGGGCCTTCATTTTTCATCCGATCTTTACCAAACTTTACCAGATTTTTTAATATCAATGAAAGCCCGGACAAGTTCGTTTGTTCAGTTCACTCGAACGTGCATATGAGACGCGTGATTTCATTGGTTGAATTTAGTTGATGTTCTCATGAATATTGATTAGATGAAAGGTCGATCTGACGTGACCTACAAGGGAGTGTGGTCAGATCCTATAGTGGAGACTAGAGTATCAAAGCGTAATTAGGATATGATTTTAATGAGATTGAGTCACTGTGTTCTGGTTGAATGATTTTGGTGGAGTTTTGGCCCTTAGTTCAGCTTTTGAACGTTGTTACAGTTGACATCTCCGACTGACTGAACTTGTTTTAAAATAGGGGTGTATTCTGGGCTTAAAATACATTTCTTAAAGCGGGGGCATGTATGGTGATTACGGATATTCTGGAATAGCCCATCCCGCCTTACAGAAATTTGTTTCGGTCTAATCCTCGGGTTATGACTCGCCGCACCTTCCCATATCCACGCACCCGCCCCGGAAAACTTTGTTTAGTGGCAAGTAGCTCAATCCCGAAGAGAGAAACACTCGTCAACATCCACATTATATAGTAAAAGAAATGCTTCAAAGATACAAAGACAGGGGTGTAGCTATGCAACTGCGTGCACATTGTCTGCAAAAAAAAAATGCAGAAGAGGTACATTTAAGTCCATACATGCAATAAAACTAGGTGGGAAGAGGGTTATAATGGAACGTCTTTTAATTTGCATCACTAAGGGCCTAGCTGGACGATTTTAAGTTGTTGGCCCAATCACTTGAGGTCCGCAGATGCGAAGTTTCTATGGGTATTTATGGAACGCCAAACACGACTTTGATGGTCATTTGCCATTATGATGTGGTCACTTTCATTATTATGTGGTCACTTTCCATTATGATGTGGTCGCTTTACATTATGATGTGGTCATTTGTCATTATGATGTGGTCACTTTTCATTATGATGTGGTCATTTG
This sequence comes from Cyrtodaria siliqua, assembly GCA_037043455.1. NCBI lineage: Eukaryota > Metazoa > Mollusca > Bivalvia > Adapedonta > Hiatellidae > Cyrtodaria > Cyrtodaria siliqua. Next base: position 5,945 of record JAWPHD010019278.1, read on the forward strand.
TCATTACGATATGGTCACTTTTCATTATGATGTGGTTACTTTACATTATGATGTGGTCACTTTTCATTATGATGTGTTCTTGGGCAAGACACTTAACCTTAGCCTCGTCCGTCGGATGGGGACGTAAACCGGGCGGTCCTGTGTATCGGTCTATCCTCCGAGCACGTTAAAGAACCATAGGAATCTATTCGATAATAAGAGTAGGGCAGGTTCCCGGATTCCTATGTATCCTTCCCCTCTCTCTGGGGCGGCTCTAAATAACCTATACTGTGTTGATGAGCCCTTAAACAACATTCAATTAATTAATTAATTCATTCATTATGATGTGGTTACTTTACATTATGATGTGGTAAGTTTCTATTATGATGAGTTCACATTCATTATGATGTGGTCAATTTTAATTATGATGTGGTCACTTTCCATTATGATGTGGTTGCTTTCCATTATGATGTAGTTACTTTGTATTATGATGTGGTCACTTTACATTATGATGTGGTAAGTGTCTATTATGATGTGGTCACTTTTCATTATGATGTGGTTACTTTCCATTATGATGTGGTTACTTTGTATTATGATGTGGTCGCTTTTCATTATGATGTGGTCACTTTACATTATGATGTGGTATGTTTTAATTATGATGTGGTAAGTTTCTATTATGATGTGGTCACTTTACATTATGATGTGGTCACTTTTCATTATGATGTGGTTACTTTCCATTATGATGTGGTCACTTTACAGTATGATGTGGTCACTTTACATTATGATTCAATAAAGAATGAATACTCAAGTAAGATCCTATATATATTTTTGAAGGATAGCATTGTATGTGTTTAATTGTCCATGCATTTTATTGCGCTTTAACAATAAACGATCAGACAAAAATTTGTCCGGTCAGACAACAAATTTCAGTCTGACCGAATGTCCTGTGGACTTGAAAATCTTTTCGCGGAGACTGTAATGCAAAGTTTTCATGAACCACTAAATTAGTTCTGGTAAATATAATTTGAAATCAAAACACATGCGGAAACACATACATATTTTACTGCTGACAAAGGGGCAGTTGTGTTATACTGAAATCGCTATACAGATTTATCAATATTGAAACGAACTGAAAACAAACTTGTAGACAACCACACATACCCTTTCAATTGTATTTTGCAGATGTGAAGGACAGTGCATCAGGTAGTAAAGCGAACAATGATGATGGTGATGAAAAGAATGATGGAGAAGCAGAAGAATCAGAGGAAGAGGAGGACAGTGATGAGGAGATTTCAGGTGGGTTATCACCTATTACCTTCTAAAATAGTTTAAGTTAAGGTTTGGAAATTGAAATTGGTGTTAATTTTTGCTTATTTGTGAACACATTTCTGGATTTGTTGTTTGAGCTGTTGTATGTATCTTACATATTCAAGTTATAGAGAATTATAGAATGTATGTGAACATCTTACGAAATATTGTTTTCATAATTTCTCCGTTTTTTGTACTTTTTCAGACGCTTGTCTTGTGTGCTCACTAATAAGAAATAAAAACAATATAAACTAGATCCTGTCTACACATATAGGTTCAGATATGACCAGATACATGTTCATTATTCAAAAAGATTAACTACACCCGAATTGTGAGGGCTTTTGAGTGTATGCATTACTTTTATGTTTTATTGTACTGGAAAACAAGTCATTAACAATAAATGCTAGTTACATATACGTTTACAAAATGGAAGAACAGATGTTTAGACTTAATGCAAAAATAGAAGCTCTAGTACTTTCCGAACACCTCTCATAGAGAACTTGCACATAACAATACTACTGACATCAGTTAATTCGTTTATTCGTTTTTGTGTATTAATTATAACTCCAAAATCGTTCGGAGTTATTCTTCAGTACTGATGAATAGTGTGGAACACATGAAATAATTTAATTTTTTTATTGTTCTAATTATTATTATTATTATTATTTTGTCTGTTTTGTTATATTATCAAGTAGACATCAAAGAGATGAGATCCTATATTCAAAAAAAATCCTATATTCAAAAATTAAAAAAACATTTGTTTTGAAAAAAAATACTCACTTTCAAAAATACCTAGCTTTTGAGGATGGAAAATGAGACATGCAATGTGTGTGTTGATTTGATGTCAAATAAGTGTGCTTTTAACTATGTTCCATAGTCAACCAAATTTTTTTTTTTTTGAAAAACAAGATATGTCATATTAAAATTAATACCTAAAAAATAATTCATTTTTTGTGATCGTAGGTAACAATGGTGTCCACAGTTTTTATACAAAAGTATATCATATCTTTTATCCTCCTGCAGATCCAAATGGGTTAAAAGATATTGCTTTTAACATTGTATTAGTCTGGGTAGAATATTTGGCAAATCAAATCTGGCAATTTCGCATCCCACCTGTAACAAGCTCACCCTAAAATTTCAAATCTTCTACCAGGATGTAGTACATGACAACATGTTTTAAACAAGATATGCAGCTTTCTTTGTTGATTCACAATGAAGGAGATTTGGTAACAAAATTATTTCTGGTGTGCAACTTGAAAACTGCTCAATGAATATTAATGAAGCTTGATATGTATATTAACTAACATAGTTATGTTTTGGCTGCTAATATATGTTGTATTCCCATGGCATAGTTTGTAATTTAATTCAGTGTTTGTTTAGTATATACTACCGGTCAAGATATTCTTATGAAAATTGTCTCATTTAATAATCGTTTACATTTACATTTACATTTTTATGGGAATTTAAGGAATAGGCAATGCCTCTTGTGTCTCATATTCAGTAGTGATCTGCCAGTGGTTATCAAGTCTTTTCTTAAATGTGGCTACTGTGTCTGCTTCAACTATACTCTGTGGAAGATTGTTCCAGTGATTTATGACTCGTAGGCTGAAGAAGTTTTGCATCAAAGACAGTCCTTTTACAAGCCTTGTCTTAAATAGCTCCAGACTGTGTCCTCCTGTAGCATGTGTGGTTGGATCAGTAACTTTAAACAATGATGAAGAGTCCAAATCGTATTTATGTTTCAATATCTTGAATGAGATCGCCTCTGATATATTTAAAGCTGAAAGTCTTTCTTCATAACTGAGATCTCTTAGCTCTGGTACTAGTTTAGTTGCTCGATGTTGTATTTTTTCTAAACATTCAATACCTTACGATAATAAGGGCTCCAAGCCTGCACACAATATTCTAATAGGGGATGTATATAACAGGTATATATAATAATAAAGCTGTTTCCATCAATGTGTTTTCAAATAAGCGAGACGTTGCATCGCTTTCTTTGCTGCTGCACTACACTGCTCACTTGGCTTTCAAGTTTTACTGAAAATAGCTCCCAAATCTCTTTCTGAATCTGAATTTTCAATATCTATATTGTTTAATTTGTGTATATATTCTGGATTATCATGACCAAAATGGATTATTTTATACTTGGCTACATTAAATCTCAGCAGCCATACATCTGACCATTATTGTAATGTATTCAATGTCCTTTGGGATCATAAACCCATTCTTACATTGTAATGAATTACAAATTAAATTGAATTGGGTTTTAACATTGTAATGAATTACAAATTAAATTGAATTGGGTTTTAAAGCGCACCAACACATAAAAGGTTATATGGCGACAATGAATATGAATGGGGTGGGGGTGGGGGGGGGGGGGGGGGGGGGGTCCTACCCTCTGCATGTGACAGTGTGTTTGTGAGATTGCATTGGTTGTATTCTAACCCGGCAACAATGATAACACAACAATACGGTTTTGAATGACTAATAAACAAAACTGTTAAATTAGTTTCTCTTTGACATGATACATGTATAAAGTGAAAAACAACACGTGTGTGCATTTGTCGTGCTTATTTTTTCTTTTGATATTTCAGCTGTAAAGCAAGATCACGAAGAAGTAAAATCGTTGACAGTTAAGGAGGTAAATATTTAAGAAGAAAAAAACACAAATACATGCTTGTTTTATATATTGTATTTTACCTAAGTTTTGAAAATTTCATTAAAACATATTGAAAATTAAATGTTTATGACTGTTTATCGACAACATGGTATGACTCTGCTTAGCAATTTTATACGACGTCGTGTTGACCTCGTCAATATTAAGTAAAGTTTAACTTATTCTCACCATACATTACTATCTGTACAGTTTCTTAAAGCTACTATAGCTCTATATAAGGCTAGTGGGTGTGTACCGAAAGCAAATGGGAGCGGTTTAACGCTTGGTTTATTACCAACTTCAAGCTCGTGAAACATGGCCGAGGCCCTCCCAGGGGGTCCTAGTTCCCTAGATCCCTTAAAGTAATGACCATTGTTTCCCAGACCCCCAAAAGTATTTGCCAAAGTTTCCCAAAACTATTTTGTCCATGTTCCCTACATCCCTAAAAGTATTTACAATGTTACCTAGATCCCCAAAAGTATTAAACACAGTACCAAATATTATCTAAAACACATACTTTGTTCTTCTCTGGACTGCTTTTACCTTTTAAACGTCATCATAATAAAAAAGTCTTCGTTCGGTCTTCTTTTCCTGATCCTCTCTGACCTTCAGTAATCCCCATCATCAATTTCAAAGGAATCGTGTTTGATTTCACTAGATATGACATACAGGATATCTTCTGATGAAATGCACTTTTCAGTCGCATCTGCCTTGAACTAAAGAGGGTTGAAAGGGTCCTGATGGAAGACTAAGCCCTTGACCCTTTTCATGCCAGCCTGTACATCTTCCCTCAGAGAATGAACATTGCCTCTCTCCCTCTTTCACACAATACATATCCCAATCAAGGATACTATATCGAGGGTTTGGGAGTGCGGTGTTTACAAATTATCTCAAATCGGGGGTGGGATGTTACTGAAATCTAATCAAAAGTAATTAATAACCGCAGCAGATCATGTGAGGACGGGTAAGAAAACGGTGGACTGCGGTGGAAGGAGCGAGAAAGGAAAGGCTGCAGAAAATATCAGTGAAGGGAAACAGAAGAGAGAAGGAGGCAGTGGGAGATGGGGGAGAAACAAATTGTATTTACTTTTAACCAACTGGATATCAAGAGCAATATTCCTGTAAAGTTTCATGAAAATCTATCAAGTATTTTCAGACAGACCTAATAACAATACATTAATATGTATGTGTAAACAAAGATGTCCGCTGGTGGCCATGTTTGAAATCGAATAAAATGTATTTTGTTTAGGACCAACATCATGTCAATTTGGTAAAGTTTCCAGATCAATACTCCTTATGTTTTTAACCAGTAATCGCCACAAAATTGTATTTTAAAAGATGCACGCCATGTATTATTTTTAAAATCTATATTTAGCTGCAGCGGCCATCTTGAATTTATGGCTCTGAAATTATGGCCGAACTGACTTTTATTTAGGACCAACTAGACATCAAGAGCAACATTCCTATAAGGTTTCATAAACATCCATCTAGTTGTTTCAGAGGAGTAGTTGCCACAATATTTTCCTATATAACTCTATATAAACAAAGATGGCTGCTGGTGAATATGTTTGCCGCTGAATCTAACTCATTTTTGTTAAAGACCATGTCATACTGATCATTTTAGTAAAGGTCACATATCAGTTATAGTTTCGGAAGAAATAGCTTTGTAGGCCATCTTGTAATTCACATCAACCTGAATTTTTGCTAGGATTAACTATACCTTATGGGCAAATTTCCTGCAAAGTTCCATGAAAATCCATCCAACAGTTTTAAAGGAATAGTCACCAAAATTAAAGTCTGACAAATGGACGACGGACGATGCGCCACAGCATACGCTCTGCTGATCTGCAACCAGTAGAGCTAAATATGGTCACACATGGACACAAATGTTCATCGACGTACAAATGTTTGTAGTTGAACAGGAAAGTTGATCTTCGCTTAAGTTATAGCGTCCTTTTGATCAAGATTGAAAATTAAGGCGTTACTTAAAGCCATCCCAAAAGGTGATACTAACAGCCGCCCAAAGCAGTGATCAGCAATCCAAATGTCATGTTTTAAAAGTAAATTATAGCAACTATACGTAACAATTTGGTACTTTTTCTTTTTAGGATACTGTTCCCTAGATCCCTAAAAGTAGGCCTTTGATCCCTGGATCCCTTAAAGTAATAGCCAATGTTCCCCAGATCCCTAAAAATAATTGGCCATGTTCCCCAGATCCCCAAAACCCCTGGGAGGGCCTCATGGCTGGAAACCCGCATATAAGGCAGTTTTATAGCGCACCTATTTCATTTCTTTACCTGCGATCGACAAAGTAACATCAAAAATACACATCCATTCACTGAAAAATATTATATTATATACTCAGTTGCAAAAGAAACTGGACACTTTGAAAATTTTACTTTACACACTATCCTCTTTATCAAGCGACAGTCCCTTAAAGTACACAATCCCGATAAAAGGCACACTAGAACTGAACAAATGTAACGGTCATTACGCATGTTGTTCTAAGTGATAACTGTATACGTGTGGGTTCATATATACAACATGCGCACTACCTAAATTCACTGACTATTAATGAGATAAGGCGGTACTGTATGTGACGCTTCGGGTACTTTGTGAATCGACCACTGGTCTTATAACGGGTATAAAAGCGGATTTTAGCAGACGGCATTTTACCACCGAAGTGATGAGACCAATCTTCAGTAGAAAGACCTTATAGGAAATACAAGTCATAAGAAATTGAAAAGGAAGCTAAAGATGTACTTACTCAAACAACCTTATAAGTCCATATTTATATATAATCCAAAACACTACCTATAAGTAAACGTAGCGGCCTTTTAACAAAGACCCTGTCCAACTATCGCGTTGCATCAAAGAAACTATTATATACAATTAATCCTCAATTTTTATTTGTGTGTGTGTTTGTGTGTGTAGTGTATATTGACACAAAACACAAGGGAGACATTGTTTATCGAAATTGGAATATTGGTAGAGGCTCGTAACTAATGGTAAAGATGGAGATATAGTATTTGTTATGTGAAGTTATGCATGCATGGTTTACACATACTAGTAGATTCTAAATCAACATAGTTTTAATGAATTCCTCTTAATTTATACATGAATTGAAATTTTGAAATCGAAAATAAAATGGATAGAGAGACACAGAGACAGAGAGAGACATAGAGAGTCAAAACGAGGGAGAAGAAAAGAGAGAAAGAGAGAGAGAGACACACACACACAGAAAAAGAGATACAGAGAAAGAAAGAAAGCGAAAGGGAGGGAGGGTGGGACGGAGGGAAAGGAGTGAGAAAAGAGGAGAGAGAGTGGGAGAAGGAAGGAGTGGGGCGGAAGGCATTGAGAGAGAGAGAGCGTTTCGATATAGTCTTATAAACATAGGCGTAAGAGCACCCCAATGTTTCGGGGTGGGCCCCAATATTGATGTTTTAACGAAACAAAAAAAAGGCCACATAAATGTATGAATTGGCAATCTGAAGTGTAAGTGTTAACTAAAAACCGAAAGTTTTAGTATAACAGTTAAGTTCAAATACTAGTAATTAACCTTTCTTAAGTTTATTGATTTGTGAAGTAATATTAAATGAAAACTGGCCCGTAACCAGCCCTGAAATTTAATCGAGGCATATCCCTTATGTTGGTGTCCGGTGGCATTAACCTCCCTCTCCGCCCTAGATTTTTTTTAATTTTCTTCAATGTGTTGTATTTCCCCCAGGGTCCTTATATACCAGTATATAGTTGTTTTTATGTAAAGTATGTACATTCCCAAAATTCAACCAAGGCAAATACCTCTGTGTGCCCCAGTGTAGCTACGGACCTGGAAAAGCAATATGTTGAAATGCAATGTTTATATTCACGGTAGACAGATGTAACGGACACTGGCTGCTCAAAACAGCGTTACCTTGATCCTGGTTACTCATGTAAAGGACACTGGCGGGTCGTAAACTGTTAACAAATATTTAATATTACTTTACAATAAGACACTTTTTTTCGCACCCACGGAACACTAGATGCATTTGTGTGTCTGAATTCATGAAGAACGGGTTATAAAAACAGTGTTTTAGAAATGAAAGAACGCGCACTGTTTACACACCGACGCGTAAAAGTAGTCTAGTTCTATGAAAAGTGTTTATTTCAAAAATGGTGACTGCTATTGGGTATATGCTATGTCTGGAATTATGTATGTTCAGCCATAACATCCATTGGACGTATTTAATACATAATTAACGTTTTTTTATTTGTTGCGTACTCTCTATACGACATGTCAGCCTACATTATACTAACACTCATGTATATAGACACGTCATTAGTTGTTCATATTGCTGCATTTGTATTACTTGTAATATTTGATTTTTTATTCATTGATGTATTTTGTTTTTAAGTATCATTTATGATCAAACAATTGTTACATGTTAGGGGCTTAACTAGGGCGTTGCTAGTGTGGTCCCGCGGCAAACTTCATGAACTTGTTTTATTCCCAGATACGCTGTGGTTCGTTTATTCCCACTATTTTATATCTTATTTGACGCTGACATGTTGATGATATAGTCTGAATCTTTATATCCCCTCGCCCCTACTTTTTCGTTTTTTTTTTGTGTTTTTTTGTTTGTTTTTTATGTATTGTGTTTTTTTTTTAAATTTCGGATTTTTGCAGACAGTGTGTACACAGCTGCGTGCTCTAAGATAATGCTTTTAAATAAACTTTTTTTTTAAATATTGAATGTTGTTTAATGGCTCATCAACACAGTATAGGTTATTTAGAGCCGCCCCAGAGAGAGGGGAAGGATACATAGGAATACGGGAACCGTGCCCTACTCTTATTATCGAATTCTTTAACGTGCTCGGAGGATAGACCGATACACGAGACCGCCCGGTTTACGTCCCAATTTGACGGACGAGGCTAAGGGAAAGTGTCTTGCCCGACGAAACTCAGTGGCACCACGGAGGATTAAATCCGGGGCCTCCGGTTACACATATAAAAACTGGTTGAGGTAATTGTCGTGTAAAACGGCGAAAGAAACCGTCATGCAGCGCGCTGCAGGGAAAGTAAGTTTGGTTAATGTCTATTGCGGGCCCATAGTTTATTTTAGGGTACTGTCGACGGAAGACAGGTCGTGAAGAGAGAATTATCTCAAGGCGCAAACGTATATACACGAACGTAGGTCCGGAGTACATTTGTTTAGCATTGTACCTTGTTCAACATAGACGCATTTAGCCAAACTCACCACCAGATTCTATCACTATAACAAGATCACATCCTCTACATTCAATATTGGGCTGTTCTTTTTTTATTTTCCATCATGCTGTCGCATGAATGATTTTAGTACTGGTGGTCCACAGTGGTGAGGCACTGTTTCAAGTTCACCGCTGCTGTCGTGGGTACGAATCCAGCTCGTTCCCAGATTTCATGAGGCATGCAGTACTTGTCCTACTTATGAAAATGTGGATGGTCTGCCTCCTCAACGAAAAATTCGACCATCATATATAACATAAAATGTGCTGAAGATGACTTAAAACACCATGCAACCAACAGATTTTTTTTATTGTTTGTTTTGGTGGAGCCAAAGTCCCGATCGTCGTTTTCTCTTTAATCCGAAGGTATATAGAAAACAATCTATCAACCAGGATCCGGTGCCAACGATACAGATTGTGTCCGTTGCCAGAATCTCAAGCATTTTTTACAAAGCAACCAGGGTCCGGTGCTCTGAAATTCAGACATGATGTAAATATTTGCAGATGTTTAGACTAAACAGTTATTTTTATTGAACAACAGCAGTTGCAAACCAGTTTGGGAACACATTAAATCAGTCAGAGAGAACATACAGTTATGGAAGTTTGGCTTTTTAAAGTCATCAACTTTGTATCGACCGGTTAAGAGTAAGCTTGTCAGGAATTATTCTGCATTTGTTGTACATAAAGAAAATGTATTTCGAAGGATATGATATTCAAAAGTTCCGTCGCATAAAGTTTTTCTCTTATACATACGATACTGTATCTTTATGTTCGAACTTTTTGACACCAGTGTCCATTTTCCCTCTGTTTTTTACCAACCAGGGTCCGTTACAAGTGCAAATAGAATCAAGGTAACGCAGGGTCCGTTACGACTGTCCACCGTGATATTAGCAGTGAGTCTTCGCGATTGAGCATATTTATGTAAAGTAACTTAATTAATACGAAATTGTTAATAGGCCTCCGTGGCGCAGTAGGTTAACGCGCAGTCTCAGTATGCTTTCAAGGTTGCGGACGAGGTTCTAGCCCGGGCCTTAGTACTTTTTAAAAGATTTTTTTTTATGAATTTGACTTTTTATGAAGAAGTAGTATTGAAATGCCTTTCACATTCGTCAGATTTAAATATTAACAAACATTTGTATAATAGCACGCACACAAGCACGGTTTACGCACGCACCCACAAAAGCTCGCACGCAAGAACGATCCTTTTTTTCCCCCAAGAAGCTCCGGAATTGAAAAGTGTAACCGACGGATAGACGGATGGGTGACCTTCATGTGTATACCTCTTCCTCATATCCTGAAAACTACGATTTGCGAGAAATAATATTGCTGGTCTTTTTCCAACAAAAGAAAATTCCATATATATAACTTAATTTGAACAGTCTCATTGTAAACAATAATTTCTCCCTATCCCGAGTCAACACTTGAGCATGTATTTCACGTTACACACTATTGGCTACCGATACACGCTCTCTGTATATGTATACATGTATAATACGTGTGTGATTTTGGATTATTTCAAGGATATTTTAGGAAATAAGTATATACAATATATGGAACATATGTGGAATACGCGGGTAAGTGTTTATAATTCTCTACATAGTGATGTATTTACGTTATGCCTTACGCATTTTACTTGTTCCCTTTCGTTCAACAATGCAAACATGTATATAGTTACATTGCACGCCATTAGATATCCTCATCGAGTTGAATAGTCTGTAGTTATCGGATATCTGAGCGAATTGCTATATAAACGTTTAGGCTTATATACCCGTAATCGCTGGGTGGTACAATTTCAAAGTTACCGAAGCGTTTATTTCGCCTATTATGCAAATGCCTCGATATACGCTATGACAATATACTAGCCTAAACAATGTAGACAACACAACCAGCAAAGAACTTCATCTATAGGCGTTCTTATGTTTAAACAAACTTGAAATTGTATTATTTTATCGGGATTGTGTAGCTTTAAGGACTATTGGCCAGCCATCTTTGAAAAGAAAATCAAAAATGGATGGGGTATGGTTAATTGAAATTTTCATCCAAACGCATATTATAGACATGAAAAATGTCAATGATATAATGGATGTCAGTAATTCAACACTATTGATGTGAACATAATATCAGAAACAATATTTATTTGGCAGAAATAGTGCCCTTTATATTCGAAAAGTTTAGTACAATTTTACTCGAAGATGTTTTGTTTTTATGTTAAATAAATTTGTCCATTTTAAAACAGAAGCGACGCATAAACTTTGTGCTGTATACATGTGCTTAATATAAAATAGGTACAAGCATATAAAAATCAATGTGTTATGTGCCACAAGCAACGTGTCTTTATTAAGGGTAGTTTTAACAAATGTTTTGGAATACTATTTGGTGTATGACAGTATGATTTAATTAACGGGTAACTACAAAAAAACACCAGTTGAATTGTTTAGATATATGTTGATTATTTCATAACACGGTTGGTTGATAAAAACGCATTTAGAGTATTTGTAACTAGGTGGAATGCATGTTTTATCACTATGTTGATTGATATATATTGTATATTTCATAACAAGCTTGGTTGATTAAAATACATCCGGAGTTTTTGTAACTATATGGAATGTATATTGTATCACTTTATTTTTAACAGTATGGTTAAAAAAAAACGGTGAATTCAAAATACTCCATATATATATATCGTATACTATTTGGTGTATGACAGTATGGTTTAATTAACGGGTAACTACAAAAAAAAACACCAGTTGAATTGTTTAGATATATGTTGACTATTTCATAACAAGGTTGGTTGAATATAACGCATTCAGAGTATTTGTAACTAGGTGGAATACATATTTTATCACTATTTTGAGTGATATATATTGTATATTTCATAACAAGCTTGGTTGATTAAAATACATCCAGAGTTTTTGTAACTATATGGAATGTATATTGTATCACTTTATTTTTAACAGTATGGTTAAAAAAAACGGTGACTTAAAAAAAAACACCATATATATATATTGTATTTTTTTTTTCATAACACGGTTGACTGATAAAAACGCATGCAGAGTATTTTTTAACTATGTGGAATGTATATTTTATCACTATGTTGATTGTTAATGCAATGCCTTTTATTAATAAAATTAATGTTCTTGAGACCCCCTGAAAACCTAACATATGTCTCTAGATTTTGAGATATACCCCTTACTTACTAACAACACTCTAGTATTCTGCTTTCCCTTTATATTGCGTTACATGTATTCGCATAATTATATCAATGGCGACAAATATATGCTCATTTAATGTTCAAGGTCTAGGAAGCAAGCAAAAACGAGATCAAATATTTAGCTGGCTTAAAACACAATCATTTAACATATGTTTATTGCAAGAAACGCATCTTACAAGCAAACAGAAAGATATTTGGAGTATGGAATGGGGGAGGGGATGCATATTTTAGCGGCAAACATTCAAATAGCGAAGGCGTCTGCATTTTGTTTAACCCGAATCTGAAATGTAGCATCACTAAATACAATGATATAATAAGCGGTAGACTACAGTCTATTGATTTAACTATCGATGAAAAAGAACTAACAATTATAAATATTTACGGTCCCAATTATGATGATGTCGGTTTGTTTAATACATTAGAAGAATATATAATGCAAAATGAAGAAAATAATTTTATTATTGGAGGAGACTTTAATACAGTTTTGAATATACATATAGACAAAAAGAATGGGAGACAAGACACTCACATAAAATGTCGAGAAAAACTTAACTATATTTTAGAAATTAATAACCTTGTAGATATTTGGAGACTTTACAACCCCAATAAACTACAATATACTTGGCATTCAAATAATAAACCGCCTATATTTAGCAGACTAGATTACTTTTTGATATCCGATAATTTAGTTAATTATGCAAACTCTAGTAATATAAAAGCAGGATACAAATCAGATCATTGCATTGTAAATATAAGTTTCAATTTTATAAAAGTACAAAAGGGTCCAGGATATTTCAAACTAAACAATAGTCTGATTTTGAACACAGAAAATCCAAATAATATAAGAACAAGTATAGCTGATATATCAGAATTAAATAAATCTGCCAATCCAAATACCTTATGTGAAATTTTAAAAGGTACTATAAGAAATGAAACAATAAAATTTGCATCTACAAAAAAGAAATTAGAAAGAGAAAAATAAAATAGATTAACTTCCGACATAGAATATTTAGAATTGCGATTACAAAATATACTCGATATAGACGGTATGGAACAAGCAAAAACTGAGTTAGATATTAAAAAACAAGAACTAAATTATATTATTGATACAAAAATCAACGGTATTATAATAAGATCTAAAGCTAAAAAATTAGAACACAATGAAAAAAATACAAATTATTTCTCAAGCCTCGAGAAAAAGAGGGCAGATAGTAAGAGTATATCTAAATTTGTGGTAGATGGAAAACATATAACTAATCAAACAGAAATTTTAAACTTGCAAAAAAACTTTTATTGTAACCTCTATAAAAAACGAGATGGCAAAAGTTCACGCCATAATTTCTTCAACAACTCTATGAATAAAATAAAAGAAATTGATAAAAATAAATGCGACTGACGTAATATGAATGTACTTTGGCATTACGACAAATGAACAATCAAAAAAGTCCTGGATCAGATGGAATAACAGTCGAATTTTATAAAAAATTCTGGAATGATATAAAACAATATTTGGTGAACTCTCTAAATTATTCTTTTCAAAACAAAAATATGACGGAATTGCAAAAACAAAGCGTCATAACCCTACTTCCAAAACCAGGAAAAGATATTTCGTTATTAGAAAACTGGCGCCCTATAAGCCTTTTAAACGTTGATTATAAAATAGCAACAAAGGCAATTGCAAACAGATTAAAACTTGTATTACCATCTATTATTAGCAACTCACAAACGGCATTTTTAAAAGGCAGGTATATCGGTGAAAATATCAGAGTTTTATTTGAAGTATTAGATCACGTGAAAAATCTTGACAATCCGGCGCTACTATTTTTCTCGGATTTTGAAAAGGCGTTTTCCAGCATAAATCAGGAGTTTATTTGTAAATGTTTAGAACATTTCAACTTTGGAGACACACTTACGAACTGGGTCCAGTTATTCTATTTGGATGCGAAAAGTTGTGTTATAAATAATGGATTTCTTTCTGATTTCTCCCCAATAGAAAGAGGTGTGCCTCAAGCTTGTCCCCTCTCCCCATATCTTTTTATCATCTGCATTGAGTTATTTCACAGAACGAAAATGTTAAAGGAGTTATAGTAGCAGGTCAAGAAATAAAAAATATTTTATTTGCCGATGATGCAACGTTTTTTACAGATGGTTCAATAAAATCTTTTGAAACTTTGATAGATATATTAGATAACTTCACCAATATTTCAGGGCTTAAACTAAATGCTGAAAAATGCACAGCCTTAAGAGCGGGTTCCTTAAACGTTCCAATATTAGATACTGTTCAAAAAGAAATTTAACTGGTGTTCAGATCATGCCAAAACACTTGGAATACAAGAATCTCAGAACTGCTTAAAAAGTTGGCAACATAGAAAACTAGCACTGCTTGGGAAAATTACTGTTTTAAAATGTTTTGCGTTTCCAAAACTCATCTACCCACTAGCTGTTTTACCGAATCCGCCAAAAGAGAAAATCAAAATGAGTAATGCTATTATGTATAACTTTCTTTGGGATAATAAACCAGATAAAATTAAAAGAAGTACCGTCATTCAAGATTATGAAAACGGAGGAATCAAAATGATCGATGTGAATACATTTTTAAACTCATTAAAAGCCAGTTGGGTTAAAAGTATACTGGATAACACTAATAATGGAATTCGGAAAAAAATATACACGGATAAACTTGAAAGATGTGGAGGAACGTTTTTATTCGAATGTAATACAGATAAAGCTGATATTATCAAATTGTTCCCATACAAATATCAGTAAAGAAATTATTTAGAATAACTCAAACATAAAAGTTGGCTACAAAACGTTATTTATTAAAAGATGGTACACTAGAGGAATAAAATATATTGAGCAAATCTTTGATTACAGAAAAAAAGATTTTTACACCTTTAAGGACTTTAGAGAACTATATCAAGTTCCTGAAGCTGACTTTTTAAAATATGCATAAATAATAACATGTATTCAAAAGGAATGGAAAATGCAACTTAAAAACGAATGAATGAAAATAGAAATGAGACGATGCTTGAAAAACTTCTTGGCTCGAAACAAACAAAGAAGTTTCTATATGACTATCAAGTAAAACAGGATTATACAACAAATAATAAACCACAACTAAAATGGGAAAATTTATTTCAAAATATTAAGTGAGAAAATGTATATACTATAGCAATAAAAGCAACAATTAATACAAAACTAAGAAACTCTTCAATACAAGTATGTTATGAAAATAATTCCAACAAACAAATCTCTGCTCAAATTCAAGATGGTCAACTCAAATCTGTGTGAGTTTTGTAATATGAATATAGAATCAGTAAACCACATGGGAATGCATGCATACAAAACATTTCTGGTCAGAACTTTCCTTATATCTAAAAAGCATACAACTGAACTTACCTTTGGACTTAAGAACAATCTCATTCGGAATCGAAAAAAACAGGAGATATGGTAAATGTAAAAAATGTCATTATAATTAGCGCAGAATATTTTATTTTTACAAACAAATGTTTAAAAACAATGTCAATGCTTTGCAGATATAAAAACTATTTATATAGACAAATTGAAATCGAACGACAAATAGCTATGAACCGAGATAAACTAGAAATTCACGACAAAAAATTGCAAAACTTCCGAGACCACTGACGTACACTATGTTTTAATATATTATACGTATTATTATTGCATATATCAGACTTAAAGAGAGTGACAAACCACTTTACAGACATAAAAAGGGAAAGCATTATCTATTGTTCAATCCTTTTTGTCTCGCCTTTTCGAAGAAAAAAGAGACATAGGTGTTGCTTTTCCGGCGGCGGTGGCGGCGGCGGCTTCAAAATTCAAGTTTTGCGTTTAGGTCATTTTCTCACAAAATGTATGCACTAGACCTTTCAAACTTTGCTTATAGTTGTATCATCGGTTGTACATCGCAACGTGATAAAGCAAATGTGGAAGTGACCTTGACCCTCTAAGCAAAGGGCAGATAACTTACTAATTTTTAGGTTCAACTTTTGCGTTTATGTCACTTTTTCACAAACTGTATGCACTAGACCTTTAAAACTTTTCTTATAGTTGTATCTTGGATGGTACATGGCAACGTGACAAAGCAAATGTGGAAGTGACCTTGACCCTCCAAGCAAAGGGCAGATAAATTAATAATTTTTAGGTTCAACTTTTGCGTTTAGGTCACTTTTTCACAAACTGTATGCACTAGACCTTTAAAACTTTGCTTATAGTTGTATCTTGAGTAGTACATCGCAACGTCATAAAGCAAATGTGGAAGTGACCTTGACCCTCAAAGCAAGGGCAGATAAACTTATAATTTTTACCTTCAACTTTGGCGTTTAGGTCACTTTTTCACAAACTGTATGCACTAAGACCTTTCAAACTTTGCTTATAGTTGTATCTTGAGTGGTAATTGCAACGTGATAAAGCAAATGTGGATGTGACCTTCACCATCCAAGCAAAGGGCAGATAACTTTATTTGTTACATTTACATCACTTTCTCTGAACTGTAATTATGCACTAGATGTTTTAAACCTAATTTGTAGCTTAATTTTTGGAAGAAAAAATAGTCTATTTTGACATAGTTGTATCTTGGGTAGTGCATCTTTTTGGACGCATGGATTTCATCTATGACCTTGACCTACTTTTTGGAGCTGATGATTTTTAGCTCTACTGGCCAAGGACCTTCATTTTTCATCCGATCTTTACCAAACTTTAACAGATTGTTAATATCAATGAAAGCTCGGACAAGTTTGAAAACCAGCCAGATCGGACCAGTAACAGTGGAGTTATGGCCCTTGATTTAGTTACAAATGCTATATTTTGCTTCGTTAATATGAAAGGGCTTTCGTTTTTCATCTGATCTTTACCAAACTATTTGTTTTTGTTTAAAACATATATTTATTATTTTTAGATGTTTTTAGCTCGACTGATCATCAGCAGAGCTTATGCCGTGGTGCGGCGTCTGTCGTTCGTCTGTCCGTAAACTTTTACTTTTAGCGACTACTCCTCTGAAACTACTAGATGGATATTCATGAAACTTTAAAGAAATGTTGCCCATGAAGTCTAGTTGATCCTAGCAAAAATTCATGTTGATGTGAAATCCAAGATGGCCGCCAAATCTAAAAATAGATTTTTAAAAAACAAGTTTGTAGCGACTACTTCTTGAAAACTGTAAGTGATATTGATATGGGACTTTTTCTAAAATGATCAGCATGACATGATGTTGGTCCTTGTCGAAAATTGTTTTGATTCGACGTTAAACATGGCTGCCAGCGGCCATCTTTGTTTACATATAGTTATTTTGTAAAAGGTTGTAGCGACTACTCCTCTGAAACTACTCAATGGATTTCCATGAAACTTCACAGGAATGTTGCTCTTGATGTCTAAATGATCGTAACAACATTTCAGGTTGGTCGGAATTTCAAGATGGCCGCCACAGCTAAAAAGAGATTTTTAAAAAAACAAGATTTTATCGAGTACTTCTTGAAAACTATAAGTGATATTGATATGCGTCTTTTCCTAAAATGATCAGTATGACATGATGTTGATCCTTGTCGAAAATTATTTTGATTCAACGTTAAACATGGCTGCCAGCGGCCATCTTTGTTTACATAGAGTTATATAATGAAAACTTTTAGCGACTACTCCTCTGAAACTACTTGACGGATTTTCATGAAACTTCACAGGAATGCTGTTCTAGCTATCAAAAACCTATCAGTAGAGATTCAAGGTCATTGACCTCTTGTTTTATTTACACTAAAAATTAATAAATATAAAAGAAAAGTTAACAACATTTTCTATGGCTGGATCAGTTTTAATACGTTTTTTTTTTGTCGAATTTCATTGCATTTATTAAAACAATAGGTGTTTGATGTTTTGTTGATTGTTACTGACTGTGTACTGTATCTGCAGATTGAAGAGTCGATAAACAACAAGCTATGTACGTTCCCCATCACACAGAAGGAATTTATGTATCAACATTGGTAAGTATATCTTAGCTTGACCTTACAAACCAGGCCTGGAATTCACCAACCATTCTTCAAACTATTCTTAGACTTGAACTCAAGTACTCAAATTTCGTTCACAAATATGTCCATGACCTTCAAAGAGAAAGAATGGTATGAAGTTACTATTTATTAGTATTTATCATACTTATACATAGCAGCTTGAAATGAATGTTTAAATTTGAAACTGATAGAAATATTTGTGATTCCAGGCCAGAAGTCGGCCAATGTGAAAAAACAAGGCCAATATGAAGACTAAGTGACGTCATTCAAGCGCACTTGTCAACTTACAAATGACATTAACGCTACTATAAATATTAAAATGCAAAGCATGTCAAAATAATTTTAGTATAATAAAATTCTGCTGTAGTGGAAGTTAATTAGTAAAGTTTTATTAAGTGTTTTCATATTGTCTGTTATTGGTCTTCGGACTGTCATATTGGCCGCGGGCTTCGGCCTTTGGTCAATATGACAGTCCTTGGACCAATAACTGAGTCTATATGAAATCACTTAATAACATCATATTATTGCCACTCTTGTAAGATGGTGGACTGTATGAGTGTATAGTTTGTGATTGTTATATGACCCATGTCGGGTATTATATATACAGTTAGTCTGTTATTCATTGTCATACATGACAGACAGTGTAGGAGTGTGCTCTGTGTGTGATTATACAGTTATATAATATGTAACTTATTTACCCCATACAAGGTACCATTGTCACACATGTAAGATGGCGGGCAGTGTAGGAGTGTGTACTGTATGTGATTATACAGTTAATATGTAACTTATTTACCCCATACAAGGTACCATTGTCACACCTGTAAGATGTTGGATAGTGTATGTGAGATTATACGGTTAATATGTAACTTATTTACCCCATACCAGGTACCATTGTCACACATGTAAGATGGTGGACGGTGTAGGAGTGTGCACTGTGTGTGATTATGCAGGTATATAATATGTAACTTATTTAACCCATACAAGGTACCATTGTCACACATGTAAGATGGTGGATAGTGTAGGTGTGTGTACTGTGTGTGCGAAGGTGTGTCACAAAGATCATGACCTGACATATGCCATGTTTGGCCCCTTCTTCTGTGATTGTGGAGCCAAACAAGATGGATCTTGCAAGGTAGGTGTGGTTTCCTAAGTAAGCAAGCTTCCTAAGGCTAAATCCCATAAAGGAGTGTTAGATAGAATGTTCATGTTTCACACCACTCCTCGTCACTTCCCCCAACTGACTACGGATAGGATCTCCCAGCTCTCATTATAATCGTCTACACCCTCATTAATTATTTATACAACCGCAAACAAAGTGTTATAACCCCCGTCAAACGAAGTCTGTAGTGGAGGTATACCGGATTCGGCTTGTCCGTCCGTCTGTCCTTAGACGCAATGTTGTCCGATAAATAATTTTTGTTGGGAATGAGGTATGGCGATGAAACTTGAAGTGTAGGTAGCTTATATAGAAAGAAAGCTTGGGATTGCATTTGGGGTCTGGGGTCAAGGTCAAGGTCATTTGTTACTAAAAATAGAAAAACCGGTTTCCGCTCAATAACTTTGTTAGGAATGAGGTATTGCGATGAAACTTGCAGGGTAGGTAGCTTGTATGGAAAGGAAGCTTGGGATTGCATTTGGGGTCACTGGGATCAAGTTTAAGGTACTAAAAGTAGAAAAACGGTTTCAGCTCAATAATTTTGTTAGGAATGAGATATTGCGATGAAATTTGCAGGGTAGGTAGTTTATATGGAAAAAATTCTCTGGATTGCATTTGGGGTCACTGGGGTCAAGGCCACTGTTACTAAAAATAGAAAAACGGTTTCCGCTCAATAACTTAAGTAAGGATATTGGAATGAAACTTGCTGTGTATGTAGCTTATATGAAAATGAAGTTTGGGATTGCATTTGGGGTCACTGGGGTCACTGGGGTCACTGGGGTCACTGTTACTAAAAATAGAAAAATAGTTTCCTCCCGATAACTTTAGTTGGGCATGAGATATTGGAATGAAACTTGCTATTTAGGTACCTTACAATTAAAGGAAGCTTAGGATTGCATTTGAGGTCACTGTTACTAAAAATAGAAAAACTGTTTCTGCTCGGAAAACTTGGTTTTCCTGGAATTTCCATGTTTCTTGTTGATTTGACTATTATACCCCAGCAAAGGGATCATACCCTCTAACAGAAGACCTCATTATTACATTTATAAAGATTAGGGAAGACGGTAAGTCAGTCATATTATTTTCCCAATTCTGCATTTTTCTGCATATTTAGCAGCTACATAACCTTTTAACTATCAGTTACAAAAATAAAAAAACCCCACATGGTTAATAATTTATAAAATCTTTATGACAATGTTTTTCTACCTTATGCCTAATTTATGATAATATTATTTGCACCAGCTTTGTTGACTTATCGTTAGCAAATTCTAAAACGTTCTTCCCCATGTAGTAAAAGCTTTGAGCGGTGGGTATTTGTTAGCCTTTGGCTGACAGTTTTTTTTTTTTTTATAGATATAATTCATAATAGTCGGTGCTTTAAAGTTTTATTCTGTCCCTTTGGGATTTTTTATATTAACAAATGAACATTTCAGTTATTTGACTTTGCTTGCTTGCAAATAAAATTAGAGCTATTCCATTAAAGCATACTCAGGACACCAGGAGGGCGATTTAATAAACATCCATGGGTGAACGCTATTTTCTGAAATTTTCAATTTTGCATCTATTGGTGAGTACCATTTCAGAATGCCTTCCTGGGGTCCATGTATGTTTTAATGGAATAGCCCTTATTTTTAATCAGATATTTATATTAAAAGTCCACAGTAAGTTGTTTCCACCCTGTAATCCCTTCCTGTTTTTATGTAGGGACTTGACACCTTTATTGTATGATACAACATATAGTTAGTCACTGCTCTAGTTTGTCAATCCCCTATGAAGAAATAGAGATAAATTCAATTGCTGGGATTGATTATAGGGAAATCTTTCAAGAACGAGTTTAAGTGGGCGAGTGAAAAAACAAAACATGCCTACCATCGAGTGAAGGATTTCCCTATAATCGAACCCAGCAGTTAAATAATCTATTTATTCCGTTTTAATTCAGTTTATAGATGATTTTAACCTAAATTATTTATTGAACGTTATCAGCGGATGACGCCGACGTCGGCAACACTATTGACTAAAGCGTCAAAGTTATTTTTGTAGTTGCAGTTAGTTATTATTATTATTTTGCGATTATAAACTGCAGGGCTCAATCTAGGCCAGGAATTTTGGGAGAAGTCACTTCTCCCTCAAGTGATTTTAGGGATAAGTGGAGAGAATTTAGGGAGACTTCACGCGACGTGTATACGTAGACAATGTTTGAATAGTCATCACCATGTATATTGCAGTGCAGTGAATACAGTGTAATGCACACCAATTCTTTTTACTCTATATTATAAACTTGAAATATGGATGCAAATTTCTATGATAATTACTATACCTTTTGATTTTATTTTTTTTAATGGTTATTGACTGTGATCTCAGCAATACCATAGTACTTTTAGATAATAATCTCTCATTATCATTAGGGCTTCACATTTAGGAATTTGGGACTCCCTGTGTATTGAATTTGGAAGTGTCAGGTAAACATGTAGAAGTTCGATTATTTTGCATTACCCCACCCACCATTTTTTATACAGTGATTTACGATTTTGTAACCTTTTCAAAGTGCAGGTGCTCCAGGGAGGCATTTTAATATGCAGACATTATTGATAAGTAATTAAAACTGTTAATTGTATATAAATATAACCGTTTTTAACATTTATTATGAAAGCACTTCATATGTTTTCTCATAATTATTTCACTTCCTTGCTTTCAGATCGCGAGAGTGCTTTCCCCTAAGTTGAAGATTATTAAATTCTTTATAAATATGCATGCTTTTTTCTTGTAACTTCAACAAATAAAATGAAAACTGATCACAATAACATTAATTTAAAGAGAAATTATACAATTTTTAATGTGACAGCGAGTAATTCCAACTTACGGTTAATTATTAACCTAAAGCCAATTGGCTTCGAGATTAAGGTCTACTTTGTGCTTTACACCATGTGCTATATTTAAATTTTCACAAACAACAGTCTTCTGTAAGTCAATCAAAAAACAATGCAATTTCTTAAATCTGAGTGAAATAAACAGACAATCATCACCTTTAGGCTAATTAATGCATGTCAGTTATTTTCAATTTGCACAGCGATTAACAAATCAATATGTAAACGTTGCACTCATTGGCTATTATGATTGGCTGAGCGGTTTCGAGTGATTCGATTGGCCAGTAAGGCACATTGTGGGAGTGAGATTTGTGTCGACACTCGTGTGTATTCCAGTAGTATTTAGTGACACCGATTATGCCGGGAGCTATACCGATAGTTTGTACTTTAGATTTTAATTAGCCCCCTGGGGATTAGGTGGACTTGACCACGTATAACACTAATTATGACCACGTGCCAGATACTTATTATTGATATTATTGATAACTGTCACCCCGGAAAATTACGGCGACTTGAACTTTAACTTCGCTTTGATGTGCTGCCAAGGCGAAGTCAGGAGATCGTGGGCGCGTTCTTCGCCCGAATCGCCTAGTAGATTGAGCCTTTAAAACATTCTTTCACTGAGAAATCCCAATCTTTCACCCATAGAAATATAATAAAGACATTTATCATTGCTTATACAGGCCCTAGTAAATCATACAGCCCAGAGTGGAAAATCAGTGGCGAGGCCCTCAACACGCCGTCTCCCTTCTCCATTTAGTCTCACCTCCCCAGCTCCCTGAGACGACGTCTGTCCTCCCAACTACAGGCAGACAAAACGGGCGACAACAGTAAGGATTAGATCAACAAGGTCAGGAAAGTCCTTTGTCAACAGATAGAGGTGTGCAGTTACATACAGGAAACTTTTATTTTAAGCAATAAAAAATCCCTTTGAATGTTTTCAGGCAATTAATTATTATTTTATATTTGTGTTTCCTTTTTGCATCACCTTCTAAGCATGGCAGGTATATCCAAATTCTTTCTGGTATTTTACATCAGTTTTTAGCTCTACTGATCAAAGATCAGCAGAGCTTATGCCGTGGTGCGGCGTCCGTCCGTCCGTCTGTCCGTAAACTTTTTTTGTGGCGACTACTCCTCTGAAACGACTTGATGGATTTTTATGAAACTTCTCTTGATGTCTAGTTGATCCTAGCAAAAATTCAGGTCGACCGGAAATTTAAGATGGCTGCCACTGCTAATAGATTTTAAAAATGCGATTTTGTGGCGACTACTTCTCAAACACCATAAGTGATATTGATTTCAAACCTTTACCAAAATGACTGGCACCACATGAAGTTGGTCCTAACTAAAGTTCATTTTGATTGGATGTCAAACATAGCCGCCAGCGGCCATCTTTGTTTACATAAGAGTTATGTAGGAAAAACTTGTGGCGACTACTCCTCTGAAACTACTCGACGGATTTTTAATGAAACTTCATAGGAATGTTGCTCTTGATGTTTAGTTGTTCCTAGAAAAAATTCAGGTCGGCCGAAAATTCAAGATGGCCGCTACGGCTAAAAAAAAAAAAAAATGCGATTTTGTGGCGACTACTGCTGAAAAACCGTAAGAGATATTGATTTGCAACCTTTACCAAATTGACTGGCACGACATGTTGTTGGTCCTAACTAAAGTTCAATTTGATTGGATGCCAAACACGACCACCAGTGGCCATCTTCTAACTAAAGTTCATTTTGATTGGATGTCAAACATGGCCACCAGTGGCCATCTTTGTTTACATAGAGTTATACAGGAACATCTTGTGGCGACTTCTCCTCTGAAACTACTTAATGAAAATTCAGGAAACTTGACAGGAATGTTCCTCTTGATGTCTAGTCTATTCTAGCAAATATTCAGGTCGGCCGGAAATTCAAGATGGCCGCCACGGCTAAAAATATATTTTAAAAATGTGATTTTGTGGTGACTACTTCTAAAAAACCATAAGTGATATTGATTTGGAACTTTTACCAAAATGACTGGCACGACAAGTAGTTGTTCCTAATCAAAGTTCATTTTGATTGGATATCAAACATGGCCGCCAGCCGCCATCTTTGTTCTCATAGAGTGATATAGGAAAAACTTGTGGCGACTACTCCTCTGAAACTACTCGACGGATTTTCATGAAACTTCACAGGAATGTTGCTCCTGATGTCTTATTGATGCTAGCAAAAAACTATGTGATATGGATATGGGACTTTTTTTCTAAAACGATCAGCATGACATGAGGTTGGTCATTTTCGAAAATCATTTTGATTCAACGTTAAACATGGCTGCAGCGACCATCTTTGTTTACATAGTGTTACATAGTAAAAGCTTGTAGCGACTACTCATATGAAACTACTTTACGGATTTTCATGAAACTTCAAAGGAATGTTGCTCTTGATATCTAGTTGATCCTAGCAAAATGTCAGGTCGGCTGGAAATTCAATACGGCCACCAAGGCTAAAAATAGATCTTTAAAAAACAAATGTGTAGCGACTAATTCCTGAAAACTATAAGTGATATTTGATATGGGACTTTTTATAAAGTGATCAGCATGACATGATGTTGGTCCCTGTTCAAAATTGTTTTGATTCAACATTAAACATGGCTGCCACGGCCATCTTTGTTTTAATACATATAGTTATATAGTAAAAACTTGTAGCGACTACTCCTCTGAAACTACTTGACAGATTTTCATAAAACTTCACAGGAATATTGATCTAGCTATCAAAAACGTATCAGTAGAGCTTCAAGGTCATTGACTTCTTGTTAAAAAAAGATTGTAGCGACTACCTCTTGAAAACTATAAGTGATATTGATATGGGACTTTTTCTAAAATGATCAGCATGACATGATGTTGATACTAGTCGAACATTATTTTGATTCGACGTTAAACTTGGCTGCCAGTGGCCATCTTTGTTTACATAAGAGTTATATAGTAAAAACTTGTAGCGACTACTCCTGTGAAACTACTTGACGGATGTTCATGAAACTTCACAGGAATGTTGCTCTTGATGTCTAGTTGATCCTAGAAAAATTTCAGGTTGGCCGGAAATTCAAGATGGCCGCCACGGCTAAAAATAGATATAAAATAAATAAATTTGTAGCGACTACTTTTTGAAAACTGTAAGTGATATTGATATGGGACGTTTTCTAAAATGATCAGAATTGTATAGTAAAAATTTGTAGCGACTACTCCTCTGAAACTACTTGACGGATTTTCATAAAACTTCTCAGGAATGTTGCTCATGATGTCTAGTCGGTCCCTCGAATTACTGAAATGGACCAAAATGGAGAGGATTTACCGAAATGGACCGAAATAGAGATTCGATTTACCGAAATGGAAATTCGATTTACCGAAATGGAGATACGATTTACCGAAACGGACCGAAATGGAGTGTATTTTGACTAGTTTTAGGTTAATATATGTGTATTAACATAAAATAAACAAATGATTGATTTATTCCTGACAATAAAGAATCAGATTGGGTCCTATATAGCACAGAACAAAATAAATTTACAAAAATGGATTTTATTTTTGCTATTTTATGGTGCTAGTACACGTGTGTGTGTGTGTTTGTTTAATCATTTATTTACAGAAATGTTTGCATTTACTCCATATATATGACATAACATGAAAATCTCAACTTTTACAACAGTTCAATGACAAATCCATATGTATTGGTTGTGTCATATGTGATACTGTATACCATATAAATACGGCATGAAGCACGTGCCAAATACCCTACAATCAGTATATCATAGGCAACGCGCACCGGGTGTCCTGACTGAACAGAAGCTTATACAGAAACGCAATTAACTGCGTGCGTGGGCGCGTGTGTGTGTGAGAGAGGGAGATTTGGCAGTCGGTCTTTTGCCTGTGTGGTAGGGCTGGAGGTGGAATTTGTTCTACATTCCCAGTTTTAATATTGTGCGAAACTCGACTTTTAATTGAAAACGTCACCAGCGGTGAATCTGGTATCGGTCATTTTATATTTTCAAGACCTACATGCAACGACGATTGATACTTGTTAGTAAATAGTGACGCGAACGCCATGTTTTCTTAATTGAAAAAATCACCGAACTAGACAGTAACGAAGACTTTCAGACTTTCTCTTCTTTGTTAGTGGTAAATGAATAACACTGCCAATGGCTTCCCTTGTTTGAAATTAAATAACGTAATTATATACATAATTTTAATGTCTCTGATATTTTAAAGGGACACATGACAATCTTGATTTGTTTAAAACTCACGGCGCCCGTTAGATTTTCTGCATAACTTGCATATTTGCAATCATTGATATCAATTGTTCAAAGCAAATTGTTTTACATATTATCAACTTTTTTTTTAATATTGCCCTAATAATGTGTTTAAAAACATGATAGAATATTGAAGAAAATTTGAAATCACAGTTTCTATTTAATTGTATGCAAGCAGTTTTAAAGTCAACATGAGGTAGGATTAATAAATCGATTTACTATTTTTACTGTATTAATACAACTCAAGATTGCCATGTGTCTCTTTAAAGTCACTCTCCCGCCAACACTCTTTAAAGTAACTCTCCCACCAACAACACAACCGTTCTTCCAAACTATTTCCATGTAAAGATGTAATACAACGATGCATAAGTGCAGTTAAAAGTCCGTGTTCACTGACGGATACTTCAAATAACTGTAATAGAGTATGCGTAAAATGAGTAACTCAATCATAATTCGAAACACGATAGTGAGATGTTGTGCATATTAAGAGGTTAAGAGGGTCATATTATAGCTGTAGAGTTCAGAATAGTTGCATATACACCATACACTACGCAACATTTATAATCGGTCACTTTTCAACGAGTTATATATTTGTTAATAATTCAAAATTTCACTTGGAATTTTAACTGGCGTCGTTTAACAAATATCGCTAGCGACTTATAAAACTTAAATTGCCTTGATTGGACTAAAACCTTGTTGATATACTTAATAAAAATATTGGTATGTTTTTCGGTGATTTCCAGTTTTCCATATTCGTGTTATTTTCAAAAAACCTGGGTGGCCGATTATAAAAGTTGAGTAGTGTATAGTTAGTAGGCTTAGAAACGGTTTCCACTTGTTGTACAATTTGCCCGTTGTTGGTGGAGAACCACTTTAAAGAAGCACGAGTACTCCATGTACGTTATTTTTGTAATATTCCATGAAAGTATACTGAACAAAAAAGAAACGTCCGACTTTTTTGCTGGTATTTGCATAGGACAGTTTTTGAAGGCGTATAAAAGCTTAAACAGTGCTTTAATAAACAATGTTTGATGTTTGTGAGCACACTTCAGTAAGTACTAAATATCCCATTAAACAGTTTCACATTTGCCTAGCAATAATCTTTTATGGGTGATATGGAATTGTTGAAGGGAGGTAATTTGATGAATGCTGATAATCAATATATACATGCATATAGTGCTTATTTCATACATAATTTATGTGTCTGTTGTTTGTCAAAATTGTATGATTCCCGAATATATGTCATTTTGTATAATCATGATTATTACCTGTACGTTTTTGTTTGTTATTCTGTGTGTCAAAATTGCGCAATATGATTTCAATGACAATGTTGTAGCTAGTTATGTTAAAAACGTGCAATGCGTATATACCAGAGGCTTAAATATTAAAAAAATACACTAAACAAAATTGCTAAGTACCAACCTAAGAATATGTCAAAAATATTCTCATTGTTTTGTGTATTTTGAGCTTGATTAGAGATACGGTGTTTAAACTGCAAAATAACGAGTACAAATCGTCTGCTTTGATTTCATGAACATATTTTAAAACTTTTAAGTCAGTGTGTTTTCTTAGAAATAAGTTATAACACATATACAATGGGTATATAGGATTTTATTAAGTACTTCGAATTAGTGAAGCTTTCGATGTTCCTAATTGCTAAAATATGCCAGTTAAAATTATTTTGACATCATGTTTTACTAAGCATTACCACTACAAATGCGTTTGCAAAAGAATTTTTCGAAATATTTAATATTAACGCTGAATTACAGTTACTTGAATTTCAACAATATTCAATCTTAAAGGGAGGTAATTTAAGATTATCCATATTAAATTGTTTTATAGACGGAAAATCTGCGATAAATGGGTCAAATTTTTTATGTTTTTTTCTATTATTTCATACCAATTTTAGGAATTTTATATCTTTAAGCGATCTTTGAATCATGTTATGTGTTTTATCAGTACATTTCATGTTTTCATATAAAAGGAGGGTAACTCTCAAAAGATGTAACAATTTAAACAAAAAAATAAATGTTTTACAAACTATGGGTCAAAACAGCATTTAACACTATTAAACTTAGCAAAGTGCAGTTGTTGCGGTTGAATTTTTTCAGTGCACTTACGGAGTTGTTGCGTTGAACTTTTCAGCGCACAAAGTCACCAGGATTTAATTTATTATCATTAACTCATCTAAAAATATTTTTAATTTAAATATCATAAAAGAGTGACCATAGTAAAGGTATATTACACTTAAAATCTAAGGCAGTGTCTTTATATGTACCATTGTTAAGGAAAAAAAACAGTTTTTTGTCTCCTGAACAATTTACCAAAGTGCACTTACGGAGTTATTGCGTTGATGGGACGATATGTCGACTTCCCAGCTTCCATTTGTTGAGGAAACCTGGGTAGCGCCACAGACATTCTGCAAGCCAGCTGAATTACTACCCGAGATTCCTCATCCCATGAGGGCTCGAACACACAGAAGTGATTGACGGACAAGTAATTTTGAAGTATTAAATTATTGACTAAAACATATCGACATTAACAGTTATGTTTTCAATTGTTTTATTCAGTTTATTTTCAACAATATTAATAACATTATCAGCCAGTCTATGAATAATATGAAATAAACATTATGCTATAAGATGTGAGTACACTTTTAAATAAAATTTTGAAATGAAACAGACGCATGAATTAAGTATAAGCATTGTGTGTATATATTCACCGAAACGGAGTTAGAATATAACAAAAAACGTGTACGTAATAATCACGAATATGCAAAATACCAGATACATATATAATTGTATTTATGGTGAAAACAATGTTGGCACAATTCCGTGAAGGTACTAGTGAAGGGCCGTACAATTCTTAAAAATATTCACACCTATTCATTGCACGAAGACATAAATTAGGTATGAAATGAGCACATTTACATATATTCACAGAATAACAAACAAAAAACGTGCAAGTTACAATCATGATTATACGAAATGACAGATAATATATATATATATATATATATATATATATATATATATATAAATATATATAAGTAAAGGGAGAGAATTTGAACTTCACTACTGCAACTTTCGATAATTGGATCTCGTAAGAGATTCAGTTCACAAAGGCAGGAATATATATGGGGAGAAATATTTGTGAACTACCAAGGACAGACAACCTTCGGACGAACTCGGCAGGGCGCCTAGCTATGACGAGCTAGCTCGTCATAGCTAGGCGCCCTGCCGTAGTTCGTCCTAGGATCGTCTGTCCTTGGTCGTCATAGCTAGGCGCCCTGCGTAGTTCGTCCGAAGGTTGTCTGTCCTTGGTAGTTCACAAATATTTCTCCCCATATATAATTCTGCCTTGTGAACATGAATCTCTTACGAGATCCAATTCGAAAGTTGCCGCAGCTCGTCATAGCTAGGCGCCTGCCGTAGTTCGTCCGAAGGTTGTCTGTCCTTGGTAGTTCACAAATATTTCTCCCCATATATAATTCTGCCTGTGAACATGAATCTCTTACGAGATCCCAATTTCGAAAGTTGCCGTAGTGAGTTCAAATTCTCTCCCTTTATTATATATACCTGAATTCACAGTATCCCAGATCCGGCACCTTTCATTGTCACTGTCTCAATATAGCTGTGTGTGGTTGAACGCTTAAATGTGGCCCACTCATATGAGCTATAATTGTATGTATGTATGCGTCTATATGTTAATTGTGCCTTCAGACGAGTGTGTTATGATG
>JAWPHD010019279.1:0-36392 GCA_037043455.1 Cyrtodaria siliqua
GCCGACTCCGACTGCGACTGCCGAAGAGGGGGTTTTTTAGGGGTTTTATTAATAAGCTCTCTTAGTCTTCGAATAGTCGAGCTAAAAAGTATAAATTTCTACAATATCGGCGATGTTATTTTTGTCAATAGAGCAAGTAATGCTTATCTTGTATCGTTATTATTACGATACAGTCCCCAGCATTACGATACGTGTGAAAGAAAGTCGCGCTATAATCGTATCCACGATTAATCATTGCACCCCTAGATTTTGGGTACTACGTATATGTATGTGAAGTACCTACGTATATGTATGTGAAGTTTCATAACCTTAGGTCAAACTTTTTTTTTTGTAGTGGCCAGTTTATGAGTTTGCTTATTGAGATTTCCCTAAGCTACCTGCAACATTCTTTTTAATATTTCCTTCCATATAACTAAACTACCTCACCAAGTTGCTTCAATTTCTCAATCCTAACTGAAGTCAAGTATTGCCCGGAAACCAGTTTTCTTTCTCTTTGTTTTTACACCACACAACATGTATGCATAAAACTCACCAAAGAGAAAAATATCCAGACAATTTTCTTGTTTGTAACCTTCGAAATAAAAGAGGACTGGCGTGGCGCAGTCATTTAGGGCGGGCGGATTTGTAAACGGATGCCCCGCTTCAATCCTCCGTGATGCCCACTGAGTTCGTCGGTGTGTTATTGGGCAAGACACTTTCCCTTAGCCTCGGTCCCGTCGGATGGGGACGTAAAACCATGCGGTCCGTGTATCGGTCTATCCTCCGAGCACATTAAAGAACATAGGAATCTATTCGATAATAAGAGTACCTGTCAGGTTCCCGGATTCCATGTATTCCTTCACTCTCTCTGGGGCGCTCTGAATAACCATATACTGTGTTGATGAGCCGTTAAACAACAATCAATATCAATTCAATTACTTCGAAATACTCTCGTTCCTCCAGTGAAATGCACATTTTTTTTATCTAGCAATATGATTCTTAGAACTGAACATTTTCAAGATTTTTTTCAAAAAAACATATTTTAAGCCAAGCCACATATTTGACTTGAGCATTATTGTATTTAGTGCAAGTGTTTTTATCAGCTGATGTTAATAATCTCCCTATAAAGGGTTTCCAAACCGGGAGCCGAAAACTGATATTTTACATTATGTGTCATTTCGGGATAATATTCGTAGGACAATTTTATCTCAATAGATACTGTTTTGAGCTAACAATACAGGTATGTATATACTTACATAGTTTGTATGCATACTTTTTTGTCAGATACGGCATATTTTGGCTATAATCAGTCTGGTAAATTAAAATATCAATTGTAAGTAGATGCAGATATTTTATTGTCCATTGGTTTTCGCTGTAAACGTCAGGGTTACACATTTCGTCAGTCGACCTG
Organism: Cyrtodaria siliqua; assembly: GCA_037043455.1. Taxonomy (NCBI): domain Eukaryota; kingdom Metazoa; phylum Mollusca; class Bivalvia; order Adapedonta; family Hiatellidae; genus Cyrtodaria; species Cyrtodaria siliqua. Next base: position 1,391 of record JAWPHD010019279.1, read on the forward strand.
CTCGGTCATTAGTTTCTGATCAGCCCGTTTCCCATCTGAAAGGTGTGAATCTTTACTCGTAGCCTTCTGTTGGAGTCTTGGACCACACTGGGAATTGATCCCAACCCAACACTAGATGGGCCACTGCAGATTCCTTTGAGACAGAGGGGTAGAATCCCCCCCCCAAATTCAGGTTCAATTTATCATTTTTTGTTCTATGTCATTAAAGGTCTTCATCCTGATCCCTGGCATTGTTTCAGGTGCCATCTCCGCACATCAAAAGAAGCAGTGGCAGTAAAACAAATAAACATGGCTCCAGCGTAAATGGAGTTTCTGATGATAGAATTCTGCCAGCAACTCTGCAGTTCAGGGTGAGGAAGGTTCTAGGCACATTTTCCATTTTTTATCTCGATGTACCATGGTGGATGAGCTGGCATGTTCCATGCCTGTTAGGCGCCATATCACCTTTCATGTGTTGGTGCGCCTTAAAACCAAATTCAATTCAATTGGCACATATATACTACATTATTATAGGACCTGTACACCTGGATAGAGTTTTGAGGAATGGTTTTAAAGGCATTTCTGTAGTGTTCCATGCGCAAGCTTGTTTGGGGCGACTTCTTTTCTAAAACTATTGGTTGGATTTCTACAAATTTACAGGAATGTTGCTTTGATGTCTAGCTGTATTTTTGTCTTTTTTTTTTATTTTTTAATTTTATTTTTAATTTATTTTTTATTTTAATTCATTTTAATTTTACGTTTATTGTTTTATTTAAATAAAGGGCCTATTATTAGATACATAAAATAGAAAATATAGCATTTTGTATAAAATTCCAACAAACCTAAAAACAATTACCCAAACTATTGTCTAAATATATGTTCAAATAAGTGCCTAGGAAGTATTGAACAAATTCTGTTATTAGGAACATAAACAAAAAAAGGAAAATATGCCATTTCTATATAATTTCATACAAAAATTTGGGCCCTTTTTTGCATAGGGGTAGGGTTTCAAAAAAATTCTAAACAAGCATGGGGAACTATCATTTTTATTGCATATTTTGGTTTTTATTAATATGTTAAACTATGTGCTTAGAAAGTTTAAACTAATTCTATATTGGAACATATAAAAGAAAAAAAGGAAATTGCTAATTTGTTGCATAAAATGTGGTAATGTCTCAACAGGTTTTTGTAAAAAAATTATAGGTTTTACATAAAGATCAGCTTTAAATGTTATTGTAATTAAATGTTCTTTACCTTTATACAATTTTAGCAGGAACTTGTGAGCAATGAAAAAATGATTAGACTTCAAAATGTCTTATTTAGCTATTTCATGGACTTGTTCAACTGTTTGGACAGATTGACAGACGTGGCATTACAAATTATTTTTTTAAAATTTATCAATCATGGACAAAAGTTTAATGAAATCCGTTATGCAGAAAAAACTATAGAAAATGTCCTAAGTGTAATTTTGCTTTTATTTGGCAGTTAGTGTCTTTAAATAGTAACTTGGGGAATGGCACTTTATTATCATTGAAGCAAAACACAAATATATATTAACAAATTTTAAAATTTGTTATTAGGTCGGTGAAAATCCACTAATAAAGACAGAGATTTTAAAAAAAAAAAAACCATTTATTTTAGAGCAATACAGGATTTGTGCACACACTTAATCATTTTGAATTCTCTCAAAGTGTTAGATTCACTATGTTTCACATTTCTGTATTTTAGAAGCAAAAGCTTAATAAAATGGTCATGTGTTTTTCCTTTCTTTTTTTATTTTTTAAAATTAAAATAAACAATTGATCTCAAGAAGTGCAGACAATTTAAACTAATTAATATCAATATCTAAACTGTTGAAGTATATATGACCCAGGGCCCTATTATCTATTTTCATTTCCAGCATGACCTCAACCAGTGGCATATATGATTCAATACCCCTGCTGTCAATCACTGGCACTTCGATGCTGCTCAATTAGTGGTTTTATGGTGTGTCCCTGTATGTTATCAGGATTATTAGTTATAAAAATTCATGTGCACACTTCTGTGTTACCGTTTCAGTGATACACAGTGCCTTGAAGGGTTCAAAAAGGGTAATTGATAAGACACAGCTGTACAGCACAGGATATAAGGCAGTAAAATAAAAACTTGAATTATATATAATTCCATGATAAAATATTATTAGATGACCACCTGATGCAAGTATATATTTTATATCTTTTTGTATATTTTAATACTTGGTTTGTGATTATATATGCCTTGAGACTTTTAAAGATATCATCATAACCATAGATTGTTAATCCAGTAATATTGATTAATTTACTTGCAAATAAAGGTATGCAAATTTTCTTATTTTACCAAGGTGTTTTCATTCAATTTCTAATATTCTACCAAAAAGGTTTGGAAAAATATATATTGGTTGAAAATAATCAATAATTATGCAAAACCTATTCAACTTACAGCAAATATGCAAGTTAGATAAATGCAGAAAAAGTTATTTTGCATTAACAAAATCAAGATTGCATGTGTTCGTTTTATTTAAAAATTACCTTCAGCTTTTCATAAATTGAAGCAATTCAAATAAGGCGGATCCTCTGCAGGGGCATACGCACGTACGCACGTGCGTTCAGGCTATTAAAGAAGCAACATATAAAATGGCTAAAAATTCCGAATATGCCAATAAAACACTGAAGGTATAGCGGGGGTTAGGCACATTTGTGAATCCAAAACTCGATGGTGCTTATACCTAAATTTAGCCCCCAGAACGCCCCTGCTCTGTCATGTTAACAATGTATACTATTGCTGAACGAGATGCGATTGCAGAAATTTCAGAAAAATGTAATTCTCGTTGCTAATATATTAAAGGGGGTTAAAGGTTCTTAAAGTTGTTATTATATCCATGTTCATGGGAGAAAAAAAATTGGAATGATGTTTGGGAAAATAAACAAAGCAAAGCTTAAAAAACGCTGATTTTCAGCTCTACTGGCCAAAGACCAACTTTGCAGGGTCTTTATATTAATAGAAGCCTCGGTTCGAAAACCAGCCAGATCGGATTAGTTTTCACAGGAATTATGTGCCCTCTGATTTGCTGAAAAATGCCATAGTCTGCCTTGTTGTGAACACTCTAACACATGCATATTATCATGTGACCATTACCAAAGGCTACAAAGCGTGTTATCATCAATAAAGGCTCGGACAAGTTTCGGAACAACAGGAGATCGGATCAGTGAAACCAAAGATATGGCCTTTGTTTTGTCTAAAAATGGATATGTTTTTCCCTTGTTCAAGACTCTAGCACCTTCATTTATTGCTTGGTTTTGCCAAACTTGCACATATTGTTAATATCAATGAAAGCTCGGTCAAGTTCGAAAAACAGCCAGATCAGATCCAGTAACACTGGAGTGTGGCCATTGTTTTGCAGAAAAAAATCATTTTCTGCATTGTGACACTCTATGCAACTTCATTTATTATTTGGGGGATTTTTTACCAAATTTTGTCAGTGGATTTATATCATATGAAGCTCTGAAAAAGTTTGAAACCAGCCACCTCGGATTAGTAACATCAGAGTTATGTCCCATGTTTTTCTGAAAAATACATTTTATGCCTTGTGTCACTCTAGCACCTTCATTTGATTATTTGATATTATCAAACACCAAAACCTTAGCGTGATTATTAATAATTAATTGAAAAGCTCGGGCAAGTTAAAAATCACTAAAAAATAATCTTGTCCAGATGTGAATGATTACGATTCTAGTTTTGGTATTTCACCTCTAACATGTCTAACACCGTAATACGATGTCCAAATCATTTAGGGACTCGAGGCACAACAAACTGGTTTTGACCTCCTGCATAAAGGGGCCCCTCTACAACGGGACAACTTTGGGAACTTGCATTAATTTACTACTACGTGCTTCGGGCTTGTGACGTTAATTCCTTATATACCCTTTGAGATTCGAGTCATGTTTGTGTATTTCTTAGTTAAAGATTTGTAGATGCGCAAATACGTTTTCAATCTCCTTGCTCGTGGGGATCTGATTCTAATTGGTATGATCATATAGGGACTCGAGGCACAACTTTTATAAAACAGTAAGTTATTATTTCAGAGGTTTCAGCTTATTATACTTCTCCTTCTATACCCTTTGGGGAGATTGCAAGTCCCTTGTATGGTGTTTTTCTTAGTATGTCCTAGATACACATTAAATGTCACGGATTTTGTCTTCACCCGATGGGGCCCCCCCCCCCTGGGTGCAGTCCGGGTAGATAGCCACAAGAAAATCCGTATCTTTCCCAAATGTGATAGTTATGATTCAAATTTAGTATGGTCATATGATGGACTCGAGGCAAAACATATTAAAACGCGGTTTGACCTCTGCCGGTCCCTAAAGCGACCCCTCTACAGTTGTACAACTTGGGGGGGACACACTGTAATTTACGATTACATAGTTTCTGCCTTGTCACGCTAACGCCTTTCATACCCTTTGAGATATCAAGTTCATGTGTGGTGTTTCTTAGTTAAGCATATGTAGATTGCAAAACAAATTAGTATTTTGGGCTCCATCACTGGCATACCCTAGGTGGGTAATCCAGTAGAAAACACAAAAAAAGTAAAACCGTGTCCAAATGTGAATGCCATTTGATTTTAATTTGCTATGGTCATTTAGGGAGTATAAAACGTGTTTCACCTCCTATCATAAAGCGCCCGTCTATCGGGGTACAAATGGGGAAATTTCAAGTTCATGTATGTGTATTTCTTACTATGGATGTGCCCATGATGAACAATAAGTTTTCGTTTTGGCCCCATCCGCTGGGGCTCACTAGGGGGTAATCAGGTAAAACAAAAGCATAACATGTCAAATGTGAATGCATTTAATTCTATTGGTATGGTAATTTAGGGTACTTGACAACATATACAAAACGGGATATGTCCCTCGTGTGTAAAGGGTCCCCTCTACATAGGTACAACTTGGGGAACTTGCAGTTATTTATATATGTTTGACTGCCATTTTGCTCAGTACAGGCAAAAGGTTTTGTCATAGTGCTACGGCAACTAATTACCCCCTCCACCCACCCCCACCCCAACCACAGACTCATACAGGTCGTCTATTGTCTCTACGTTGGATAGTTATGAAACTGTAAATATAAACTTAAACGGAAGTTGATAAGAAGTGTCTTTATTTCTTAAAGTGGTAGGCAAATGTATATTATATATATTAAGATATTATTGATTACATATGGATTGACATACATTGTTTACTGTGCTTAACAATACATTATGTACTATGATTGTACACAGTGTAATTCTTACGCCACAAACTTGGTTAAAGCAACATATACAGTACACCGTCAGTATGGCTCCCGCCTACTGTAGTTTAACATAAGTTTACAGAACGCCGGTCAGTATTGTTCCGTCTCTTTAATTAATATAAAGTTTTACAGAACAGCAGGCAGTATGGCTACATCTACTGTAGTTGATAGAAAGATTTATAGAATGCCGGACAGCAATGCTCCGTCAACTGACTAAAGTCCCACTGTCATGGCCGCTTTGTCGCTTAAACAGAAAAAGGACAGCGTTCACGACATCTTCGATTTCTGGAAAGAGATGACGTCAATATCACTTGTATTGCCAAAATAACTACCAGTAGATGAGGCTGTAGATGAGGCTCAAATATGGAGGTAGGGTATTAAATTGAGGGGCATCTGATGCCTGAACTTGAATACATATACATGATTCATATAATAAAAAAGGAATTTCACTCCGATTCACGTTTGTATAACTGAATATATGTTTATAGAAAGCATCAAACATGCACACTATTTTATTGGAACTACGGTATGTATCACACGATAAACAACTCGATATGGATGCAATATGACGTTTCGTATGACATGATTAAAATCTATGATTTATTGTCGGACATTAGCAGGACTTATTTTTCAAATGAAGGTGTGAAAAAACAGGTCTTTACTCTCGTGAAAACAAACGAAACACCTCTAAATTCGTGAAATAAACCAACACGCAATGTATGGCAAACACATAAATCAAGTGACAAAAACAACACGCCTCACATCTCGTAATAGAAAATCCCTGATAATCCAAACGTATTGGTTAAAGCAATAAATATACAAGTATACAACAAAAGTCAAACAGGAAATGTAGCATTCACAGACGGAGTCACCAATTAGAGGCTTTCGAAGCAAACAGCAATGCACAATGGATATAATACTCATTTAATAGCACAAGGGAGGTTTAACCAGGTTCTAGGATAGACACCAAACCTATCCTCTATCCTTAGGTGTCATCCAATGTTAAACGGGACAGTGTAAACAAGGGATTCGATTCCCACGCCAGGATGTTTCCTCTAGCAACTATGTCAGTATGAATTGTAGATTGTTAATATACAAGTAAAACTCTAAATATGATCAACTATTGAAAGTAACTAATAAAACAATGGGAGTGCACCCTGACAAAACCGAGTGCAGTAGATGAATAAAAAATAATGATGAATCGTAGTTTATTTAGCTGTCCGCTATTTTGATGTCATTTTTAGTAGACTTTCGTATACGGTCGCTCGCGAGTAGATTAGTACACATTGGCTCCTTAACCAATCAAAGCGGAAGGATTTTAAGAAAATGTTGATAAGAAAGAAAATTTGATTCGGTCGTTGTTCATGCGTGCCACCCTGGATAACTGTGTCATCTGGTGGAGGATAACCAGGACATGCTCATTTTAGAAGAAAAAAAATCAAAATCCAATAACATACAGTGTAAAGAGCGAAGCTATCGAAACACACGCATTTACAACAACAATTAATCATGGTTACCAGAGGCGTCCCGGTACGCTTTGTAATATTAGCTGAAAATTGGGCACCAATGGTAACCCCCCGTTACCACTAAACAAGCCTTAAAATGTAAGTACATTACTGCTGTATAGATTTCCTCTATGATGTAAAATTTGATATTGGCAACATAGATACGCAGGGAATTTGGTGTAGCCTATTGCCATGCTTTCTCTTTTACTAAATCCATTCTCTTTCTACGTATATAGTTATAGATGTAACACCCACGGGAACTGATCTTCCACCCGATGACAACAACGAATACATACCTGTCAATACAATTAAATTATATCCGTTTTTTAAAAAAAATAACCTGATTTCTATTGAGATAGATCTCACTATTATGTTAAACATTTTGATTTAATTGAGAATTGATTCATATTTGTAAAACTGTGTTACCTGTAAGTCGCCTAAGTGGTGTTTTCGACGTCATGCCTGCTGAGCTTCAGGGTCTCTGTATACTCTTTCTTGACCAGATCAGTCATTACCAAACCTGGACCAACAGTATTAACACGAATCTAGGATGTACACAAATTATGATTACGTCACTAACATTACAGGACATGATAAATCTCGTCCTGCTTTAAACTGGTCCGGGCAAAAATCATGTTAACCTTTTTTATTTAAACGACCTTTTAGCAACACAAGCAATGCCCTGATTTATTTGATAAACACCTGTATGACTGAGGGACTATATCATCTGAATTGTAAATGTTTAAAACATGCTTACAAATCATAGATAGTTCGTATTGCTACTTACATTATGGGTCCAAGCTCAAAGCCCCCCCATTGGTCATCGACAGCATATGTAATGCTGCCTTGCTACAACAGTACGCTGACAAGTCTGTGACTAGCGGTCTTGCTGCAATACTTCCATTGTTCACGACAAGCACCTCCTCTACCACTGGATACCAAATACTGTTAGCATACAACCTGAATTTATCATATTACATCAGTGAAATACCTATGCAAATGGTCTCCGAATCATCGTTCGATGTTGGTTCCGCCTCGGCATATAAGTAAATTGTCCCATCGATTTCCCGTAATCGTTAAAAACAACCGGATTACGGAAATCGGAACGAGGAGTTCCTTGTTCGGTGTTGCACAAATAAGACTGAATCAAAAACGACGTCATCATACAAACATATGACGTCATCGAACAAACTTCTATGGTGATGTGATTTACAAAACTTTCGTAAGATCCTGGGCATATCACTTGCATATTCAATACCCGTAGCCAGGGGGGGGTGCAAATTTATGGACAAAAAATTGGTCAATAAGTTCTGTCCCTAAATATAGATATAAAAGTCACCGAAATGCATGATTTACCGTTTTCAATTTCAAAATTTCTAGGGGGTAGGACCCGCTAAACCTGCATGTATTGAGTAAGGCCAATAAAAGTGAATTTCATACAAAAAAAGCTCTATAGCTTCTGTCCCTAATATAGATATAAAAGTCACCAGAATGCATGATTTACCGTTTCAATTTCAGAATTGTCTAGGGAGGACACCCTAACACCCGCCTGCAGGAGGGGGACACCCCGTCCCGCACCTACCCCCATCGCCACTTCTCATGTATTGAGGTAGGCCAATAAAAGTGTAATTTTCATATCAAAAAATGCTCTATAGCTTCTAGTCTCTAAATATAGATATAAAAGGGTCACCAGAATGCATGATTTACCGTTTCAATTTCAAAAATTTTCTAGGGGAGGACCCCCTAATCCCCCACCTGCAGGAGGGGACACCCCCACCTGCACTCACCCCCATCGCCACTTCGGGGGCTCATTCCGCACCCCCCTTTTCAAAAACCTGGCTACGGGCCTGATATTACAATCTTTATTATGCTTGTTAAAATGCTTATCAAACGAAGTTATGACACTATGTGTTATACTTATATTACCTAGAGCAAACTGTCAAATTATCGACACCTTAAGATCAAAATATTCATACATTGAAAACGTTTGTCGATTTCATAAACATTTTACCAAGCAATAAGTAACACTGCATGATAACATTGGTTGATTAATCATAATTTCTCTTCCTTACCAGTATAATTGACAATCACGTCAGGGTTTTCTTTAATTCAACAACATCCGCTTTATCGATACATTTTGCTTAATATCGACACAGTCATCTAATTATCGACACTCTTAGTAACATTCAAACAAGATCTACTCGACATTTACTGAAATGGCCTTTTACCTGTGACAATTTACTCAATCACTGGTCAAGTCCTAGCCCGGTGCAGGATAGGGCATACACGTTACTCATTCATATTTATTACAAGGTGAGAAATTACCAGAATGTATACCCTGCTTTCCACCGACATCTTGTCGGAATGTGTAGATTTGACCCTATTCGTCAAAGGTACTTCAGTGTTATTAGTACTATGAAAGAGTTATTTGATACTATAAATTTAAGTCTCTTGTTTTTAGATTTCCTGAAAGAAATCAGACTATATAAATAATATAATATGTTCTTATATATATTTACTTGCTTATATACCAGTTGACGGGCATTTGTTGACTTACATAATATTATATAGTTTATATTACTACCATATCATACCCATTTTTGTAAATAGTTTTATCTTAGATACTTAACATTATTTTTTAATTACTACTACTTTTCGTCATCTTTCATCAAGTTTGCGCACAATATGACCTATTTATGTATCGACGTGCCGTAAAACTCCATTCAGTATCATTCATTCATTCATTCATTCATTCATTCATTCATTCATTCATTCATTCATTCATTTACTCATTTATTCTTCATCTAAACAATCAAAACGCTGGGCCCGTATTCATAAAGCCACATAAGTGGGAAATATTACTTAAGTCAAAATTTAAGATTTTTACATATTTTTAAATATCCTTATTAACCTCTCAGGGACATTACAAAAAACACATCTATTTTAAGATACATATATTAAATGAAGGTTTTATTTATGCATAAACTTAGTAAAAATATTAAGAAAACGTCTTTAAATTGATAGAAAAAGGTGTTTTAAAAACTTGATCAAATTTGAATTAAGATACGATTTTGCTTAGAGACGGGTGTTGGTCTCGGGCTTAAACTTTACTGACCTTCTTAAGGAAGTTATAAACCCACCACCGCCAAAGCCAACTGTTATTATATCAATGTGCACTTTAGAACGTTCATGCTCAAGACTCATTTGTGTTCTCACCGACAGCTCATGGTTACACGTCTGGAAGGAGTATTCGTCCGCATCAAAAACGTGTCGAGGGTTTTTTAATAGTTGATCGTATCAAGGTATGCCATTCTTAAGGAAGTTATAAACCCCACCGAACCAACTTGTTTATAATATCAATGTTTACTTTAGAACGTTCATGCCCAAGACTCATTTGTGTTCTCACCGACAGCTCAGGTTTCGCATCTGAAGGAGTTTAGACGTGATAATCATGGCTTTTGTGGTAATATGTACCATCTATGGTACCATAAGGAATTGTGATTCTTGAACTAGAAGGAGCAAAACCGCTTAATTAATATACAGGTAGCTATTTGGAAATGGGAAATGTATACCGTAATGTCAAGGATACGCATGACATCCTTAAAAAATTCACGTTAGGTTAGGAATTGCACATTTCTGACATGAGCTGAGCATAAGAGACTAACGTATCCTCCTCCCCTTCGGTCAATATTGGCGCCGTCCTGTCCTAGTATGTGTTTCTGGAACCCTTCCAGCAAGTTATGTAATAATGTCATCAATGGTACACAATAAGCCTTTGCTGCAGCTTTTCTACTCATCGCCCCTTGGCGGACAGCCTGTACAGCGGCATAGCGTGGTATTCTCAAATACTCACGTGCGTAACATTGAATTTAGTCTAAACAATTCAACGATAGAGTAGGTGTCTATGAGAGAGAGAGAGAGAGGGAGAGAGAGAGAGAGAGAGAGAGAGAGGGAAAAACTCAAATTGTCCAGCGGGATGGAGTATAGGGGTGCCACCCCCATCACGCCCCTATGAGCCATTAAGTCCGGTGAATATTTTACCTCTTTCTTTATATTAATATAGCATGCAAAGCAATTGAAAAATGTTCAAACCTATATTAAATGAATCTGTGTTATGAAGGTGTCGATAGAAAGAAAGTTATATACAATTATATTCCTATTTTTCGACACCCTTAAATTATTTTTGGACAAGATCAACTATATTTAAGCAATGTTTTGAAACACATTACTGGTCAAGTTCGAACTAAAACATCTTGGAGAAATAAAATTCTTTGAAAAAAAAAAAAAAAAATCACATATCCCTCGTCTTAACTCAATTGATAATTTTCGACGATTAAAGTTTGAAGAACCGTAGCTTCCAATAATAACACTCAAAATGGTGCGCGATCACATCATACATGAGGAAAGTGATTAATGATGATGTAATAGATCAGAAAATCATTTAAAACAAAGTTAAGGAGAGATAACATGGGAGTGTCGATGTTGGGAAGGTGTCGATGTTAGGCTACATTACATTACTGCTACCTTGTTTGTTAGAGAAGAATACCTCGCAAGGATATCTTTATTAATACTGTCCTAATTTATTGACATGACAATACGATAAGAGTGTTTTGTGCACCCTAGAACCTGGTATAAACCCCCAGCGTTTTTGATATTATTTGGCAACTGACTCTTCGAATGCCCCATATTGACAACCCTTTAATGTTTATGATGTCATATCTTGCCTTTTATTTATCTTTCTAATTGTTGTTCGTTTCTGTGAATTGTGTTTGGTTGACTCTGGTCCTTGAATGCTACATTTCTTGTTCGACTTTTTTAATATACTTTTATATATGAGTAGCTACAATAATAACTGTTGGCTATGATGCTTTTTTGAGTCTGCTACTTTTCTCTATTGTTGGTGTTTGTTGCTTTCAATGGATCCCCATTTCAGTATGTATTGACATTCACACTAGCGTTTGTGTTGCACACACACTAGTGCTGTGTTGCGGCCGTAAAAGGTCGTCCCGACTACAAATCAGTAGTGTTATAATTTACTGGTCTTTTGGGATAATCAAGCCCATTATGTGTTGCTTTAAAGCAGAATATCGTTTAAGTCGGTGCTAGAGGAGTGAGAGGTGTTGCCTCTTATAATTACCTCTCATTAACAGACTCCATAAAACCGAGTCTGCTACTTTTCTCTCATGTTTGTGTTTGTTGCTTCCAAGGGATCACTTTTTCAGTATTATTAAATGAATCTCAAACTGGTGTTTACTTAATACTGAATGTAATCTTTGGATACAATTATATAATGTGAGGCTCCGTTGGAAAAAAATGATATGATGCTCGGCACAGCCACACATCATACATTTTTATCCAACTCATTTAATAAATTCAATATTAAACAGGCACTGACGTATTTATCTGCCGTTAAATTGCGAAAAGAAGTAAAACAAAGGAATATATTTAAAAGAAATTGTGGCACACAGTGTGCAGATCCTTGTTTACTATTACATTATACTGTGTCAAGTAGTGGTTTGAGATAATTAACCTACCTGTGCTATGTTGAATGCAGCTAAATAGTTGATAGTGGTAACACTAAAATAAAAACAAAGCAATACTTCTTTATGAATATAAGACTGAATTGGATTTTATAGTCGCACCAACAGCTAAGGTCATACGGCGACTTTTCAGCTTCCATTGGTGGAGTTGACCCCAGGTGCCTCCCGGGTAATTTTTGTGCTCGGGCGGGCACCTGGGTAGAACCACCGACGTTCCGCAAGCCAGCTGGATAGCTTCTGCAAAATCATTTAGTACCTTCTTTTAGCTTTCTATGCTTTTTTTTGTATTTATATATACACGAGCATCTTTGTGTTTTACTTATATTGCCTATTAATGCTGCCTTGTTGGTTAGAGAATAATTCATGGCGGGGATTTCTTTATTAACACTGTCTCGTTTTATTGGGTTGACAGTTAGGTAGGTGTGAGGTTTGGTGCACCCTAGAATCTGGTTTAAACCCCCAGCGGCCTGTTTTGCCACTGACCGTTCCAAGGCGGTAACCTTATTATCAACCCTTTTGTGATTGTGATGTCTTATTTGGCCTTTTATTCATCTTTAAATTTGTGTTCTTTGTTTCTGTGTGTGTTTGTGGTTGACTGTCGTCCTTTAAATCTGCTTTTCCTGTTCGATTTTTATATCTATATTTCCTCACATAAAGACTCATAGTCCGATGAGGACTCGAACACACAGCGGCTAGAGGCAAGTCATTTCAAGTCAGAGACTCTGACTACTCGGCCACGGAATGAATATGAGATATGTTGAACTTGTGTCATACATTTTCTTAACTCAAAATAGACTGATAGTGTTCTTTAGACGTCAAAACAAAAGAGATACAAAAGTCGAACAAAAAATAACGCAGTCAAATCAAATTGTATGTTGAATTGAATTGGATTGGATTTTACAGTCGCACCGACAGCTAAGATCATATGGCGACTTTCCAGCTTCCTCTAGCTTAGGAAGACCACAGGTGCCGCAATTTTCGTGCATGGGTGGGCCCGGGGTAGAACTACCGACATTCCGCAAGCCAGCTGGATAGCTTCCTCACATAAAGATGCATTGTCACATGAGGGCTCGAACACACAGTGGTGAGGGCAAGTGATTTCATGACAGAGACTCTAACAACTCTGCCACGGTATGAATATGAGGTATGTTGAACTCATGTTAGACATGAGCTTAACTCAAATAGATTGAAACGTTGACGTCAAAAGAGATACAAATGTTGAACAAGATAACGCAGTCAAATCAAAACACGCATTACAAATACACTACTATAACGAACCAAAGTACGCTACATCAGGAACAGAAGAGTTTGCAACAAGGGTACCGCCATGAAACGATCCGTGACAAAATCCGGTGCACCAAATTTCACTCTACCTAGTGCAATATACTTTGGTGGCATTAATATGCGAAATGCGGATATAATTAAGACAAAATGATGATCCTTTATATTCACTCAACATGGTGTCTTACCAGTTCCTTTTAAACATATTTATTTTACATCGATTGTAACGAAAGCTCTATGAACTTATTTTGAATCACTCTCGATGTCTTCCTGGGTATAACCAGTAATAAGCAATGCAGATAAAGTGTCTTGCTCAGGGACACAACGCATATGGCAATGACGGGAATCGAACCCACGACTTTCGGATCATGGGTCCAACGCTCTACCACTAGACCACAGTGCTCCACAAACGGGATAGTGCAAAGAGGAAATCTCATTTAGGCTGTATCTTTAAAAGATTAACCAACTTGGCAGCATTAATAGACGATATAATAGGATGATCTTTTATATATGGACATAATAAGGAAAAGCATAGTAAGTACTCCTTGACTTTGTAAAAAACGGAGTAAGAGAATACACCTTCAAGGGCACGCCAAGACACCACTGAAGACTAAAATGTTCTGTTACCTTTCTTTTCAGAAAATTTGTAAGCGAAATCGTAGGGTCCACAGTCTGTCAATTCATCATACAAAGGAATGCATAGTGGCAAACTGTAAATGGGTGAACCACTAAACATGCAGTGCGATGTTTGAGGATAGTGTCATAATCTTTATATATATATATATATATATATATATATATACATAGGGAGAAATAATTGTGAACTACCAAGGACAGACAACCTTCGGACGAACTACGGCAGGGCACCTAGCGATGACGAGATACAGAAATCAAGAGTATGCATTCACTTCCTAAAAAGGATAGCTGCAACACACGCTGATGAACTGTATCTCTACATTATAACCCACTCGTTTGGCACAATTAACATTTACACGCATTCAAACATACAATTATATGTCAGATGTGTGGGCCACATTTAAACATTCTACCACACACAGCTGTATTGAGGCAGTGACAAAGAAAGGTGTCGGATCTTGGCGATACTGTAAATTCAGTAAATATATTAAAGGGAGATAATTTGAACTCACTACGGCAACTTTCGAAGTTTGGGATCTCGTGAGATTCACGTCCACAAAGCAGAATTATATATATGGAGAAATATTTGTGAACTACCAAGGACAGAAAACCTTCGGACAAACTACGGCAGGACGCCTAGCTATGGCTATGACGAGATACACAGAAATCAAGCATATGCATTCACTTGAACGAGTGAAAATATTAAAGTTTTCTCACTTTAAGATGAAAATAAATCCTATATTCACGACAAACCAACAGTTGCATGACGTCATTTTGAGTGAAAATATTTTCACTTGTGAAATATAAACAATGAAAATATAGGGTTTTATTTTAATCATAACATCCACTATTTTACGGGAAAGTTTATAATAATAATTTACGCGCCTTCTAGTGCCTTACTTGATTGAATTTCTGATATAAATGTTTATCATTATTTAACGTTAGACTTACCCATATAGATATTCTTTTGTTGTTTCCAAGAACGATTGAAACTCTGCTATTCCCGCGTTGTTGACAAGCAGGTCAACCTCACCGATATCTTGCACAACTTTCCTGGTTGTTTCCCAGTCTGCGATGTCCACACTAAATGTGGTAATTGTAGGGCTCTAAAAGCAACACATATACATGTATTATTAAGGGTTGTATTATTGATTTCTTTTTAATTTTGATTATTACAATATGTATACTTAACTTTTATGAAAGCAATACAGCTTTAAGTTTTGTGTGCAACAATTGGTAGCATGAGTACTTGTCTATATTTACTAGCTAGAACTGGTCTCTGGGCAATTGTCCGTATGATTGGTTTCACAAGTATCTGCACGATGCACTGCTTTGAATGGTTATTGAAACTACTTTCCACCTCCCCGCTCACTCCCAACATCAAATACATATCAGTTGGGCAATTATTAGAAGGCATGTTTAAGAACAGGTTGTGACACACGTTGTATTTAATGTAAGTAAATAAATAGAGAATATTATGTCAGTGCCTTTTACTATCAAGTTTATTAGGCGAGGTTTAGAAAACGAGCCATTCTTCGTTTTCGTGCAGAGCCTAAAGAACTTGATAGTAAAAGGCACTGGTATAATATTCTATTTATCATGTAGATTAGCCTTATTTTCTGTATGAATTACTATTATTACCTATTTCTCAGAATGGTACGCTTATCGAGGACGTCGCCATGTTTTTTTTGTCTTTTTTATGACGTCAGGCAACGTTAAGTACATGACGTCAGATAACGTTACGTACAATAAACGCCGAGGGATTTTGCATTGATTTGCTTTATTGGTCAGTGCATAATTAAAGCAAAATTTAATAGGTCACCAATTTATTAGGCAAAAAAGTGCATATCTGCATGATAAATACTGAAATGGGGATCCCCTGGAAGCAACAAACACAAGCAAGAGATAAGAGTAGCAGACTCGGTTTTATTGAGTCTGTTCATGAGGAGTAATGTAGAGTGCAACACCTATCACGCCTCCTAGCACCGGCTTAAGCGATATTCTACTTTAAAGCAACATTAAAGAGTGGGCTTGATGATCCCAAATTACCAGTAAGTAATACCACTAGTGATTTGTAGTCGGGGCGACTTTTTACGGCCGCCACGTAGCACTAAACAAACGCTAGTGTGAATGTCAATAAATACTGAAAAGGGGATCCCTTGGAAGCAACAAACACACAAAAAAAGATAAGAGTAGAAGACTCGGTTTTATTAAGTCTGTTCATTAAGGGTAATGTAAAGTGCAACACCTTTCACGCCTCCTAGCACCGGCTTAAGCGATATTCTGCTTTAAGTGCATGACGTCAGATAACGTTACGTACAATAAACTCCGAGGGATTCCGCATTGATTTGCCTTTTTTGGTCAGTGCCTAATTGAAGCAAAATCTAATAGGTCACCCCTTTATTAGGCAAAAAAGTACATATCTGCATGATAACTACTGAAATGGGGATCCCCTGGAAGCAACAAACATAAGCAAGAGATAAGAGAAGCAGACTCGGTTTTATTGAGTCTTTTCATGAGAAGTAATGTAGAGTGCAACACCTATCACGCCTCCTAGCACCGGCTTAAGCGATATTCTACTTTAAAGCAACATTGAAGAGTGGGCTTGATGATCCCAAAGTACCAGTAAGTAATACCACTTCTGATTTGTAGTCGGGGCGACTTTTTACGGCCGCCACGTAGCACTAAACAAACGCTAGTGTGAATGTCAATAAATACTGAAAAGGGGATCCCTTGGAAGCAACAAACACAAAAAAAAAAGATAAGAGTAGAAGACTCGGTTTTATTAAGTATGCCATTAAGGGTAATGTTAAGTGCAACACCTTTCACGCCTCCTAGCACCGGCTTAAGCGGTATTCTGCTTCAAAGCAACAAGGATTGGGCTTGATGATCCCAAAGGACCAGTAAGTAATAACTCTACTGATCTGTAGTCGGGGCGACTTTTTACGGCCGCCACACAGCACTAAACAAACGTTAGTGATAATGTCAATACATATTGATAAGTTGCTTATATTCATTTGACGTATTTAAACTACAGTGGTATGTGCATTTATTTAGAAGTTCTGATTAGTGTTTAACACTCCAAATGATTGTGGAAAGAAAGTTGTTGAGGATAAGTATTTACTTGAATAAGTTAATACCCACATTTTTATGTAAAGAGTGACACTTGTAAAGCGTAATCTCTTGTTTTGAGGAATTGTTATTTAGAAAGATATAAACAAAAGGTTGGCATATTGTCAACAGTGTTTTAATTATTTACTTTAAAGTAATTATCTCGCCAACAACAGCCACATTTTACAACATATGTACGCCATTTCTAACCCTACTGATTATGATATATATATATAACTTACATATTGTGAGTATCCAAACTATATAGACACATTAGAAACGGTTCTAACCTGCCGTGCCAAACCCCAAAACTGGATTGTTGAATTATGAGTTACTAACTCGTAATATATATTGCGCATATTCAATCACGAGTATTCTAAGAACCCGTGTATGAACATATATTTTAATCGGCACACACACTTGCACATCATTATATGACCTGAACAACGATAGAGTTTGAACAGTTTTATAGTGCAATGTTGCCGTTATGTGGCGATTTGTTTTCTTTACATATGGATTATGTTAAATGTATTTGCATAGTTTTGTGACATATTGCAAAGAAAATTCTCGGCATTTCATTAGTCAATGCGCCGTAGACATGAGCACAAGTAAGTAAGTAAGTAAATCGTTCATTATAGTGACTTGTATACACATACATAGTGCATATATAATACATATAATATAAACAAATAAAGAAACAGCCTACTCTAAGATGTTTTGTTTTTCATGTTAAATAAATGTGTCCATAGAATTGTCCATTTATCTAAAAATGGCACACGAGCATCATTTCTAAATTAAATACGGCATGTTATCACATCATCCAAATTTCAAAGTCAATCATCGTAAAAAAAACAAGCTATTCTTTCAATGGCATGTACTTTCAAAATAATCTCAATGCTATAGTATGGTGGCACTGACCGGTTTTAATTGTCAAACTATTATAAATGGCAACTATATTTTTGGATGTATTAAACACAACTGAGTGACTGTTTTGAATAGGAACATGGCAACACAACATTAATTTATTATTATATTCCTATAAAAACAGCACAAACTAAATAATAACACATGAATACGATCAAATGACCTGTTTATCCGAATGTTTCACCATACACCATGTTTAAATTTACAATTCACCTGCATGCTTTTCATGTGTATCATGTGCGTGAATTTTTAATTTTTAACAATGGTGTACTTCGAATTTTGCATGATGTGATAACATGGCTTACTTTATTTAGAAATGATGTCTAGTGTACCATGTTTAGATAAATGGACAATTCTATGGACAAATTTATTTAACATAAAAAACAAAACATCTTAGAGTAAAATTGCACTAAACTTTTCGAATATAAAGGGCACTATTTCTGCCAAATAAATATTGTTTCTGATAATATGTTCACATCAATAGTGTTGAATTACTGTCATCTATTATATCATTGACATTGTTCATGTTTATAATATGCATTTGGATGAAAATTTCAATTAACCATACACCATCCTTTTTGGATTTTCTTTTCAAAGATGGCTGACCAATAGCCCTTAATGCAATTACTTGCAAACCAATATGCAAATATAATTTGATTTGTTGTTAATAAAGTAAATGTAATAAGACCTACATTTATTATCCTACTTTCAATCTTTCAATGTTATGAGACTCGGATTAACTAGTATGACTTATAATGCAATTACTTGCAAACCAGTATGCAAATATAATTTGATTTGTTGTTAATAAAGTAAATGTAATAAGACCTACATTTATTATCCTACTTTCAATCTTTCAATTTTATGAGACTCGGAATAACTAGTATGACGTATAATACAATTATGTGCCCCCCCCCCCCACCCCCCACCCCAACCACACACCTGACCCTTTCTTACCTTGCAATCTACACCGTAAACAGTTACACGTATCGGTAAATTGTCTCCTACTTTCAATCTTTCAATTTTATGAGACTAACTAGTATGACGTATAATGCAATTCATTGCAAACCAGTATGCAAATATAATTTGATTTGTTGTTAATAAACTAAATGTAATGCGACCTACATTTATTATCCTACTTTGAATCGTTCAATTTTATCAGACTCGGATTAACTAGTATGACGTATAATGCAATTATGTGCCCCCACCCCCACCACCCGCCACCACCACATACACTAACACACACCCGACCCTTTCTTACCTTGCAATCTACACCGTGAACAGTTACATGTGTCGGTAAATTGTCTCGTCTTTAGGATTATTTTTTCTTACCTTGCAATCTACACCGTGAACAGTTACCGGTAAATCAGCAGATTGTCTTGTATTTAGGATTATTTGTTCTTACCTTGCAATCTACACCGTGAACAGTTACCGGTAAATCATCAAATTGTCTTGTCTTTAGGATTATATGTTCTTACCTCGCAATCTACACCATGAACAGTTACCGGTAAATCATCAGATTGTCTTGTCTTTAGGATTAGTCTAAATGTGTAATCATTTATTGACCTTGATGTAGTTAATACCTGTGATTTAAGGTCCGCCAGATTTTTTGCAATCTTGTCGATCACAAACACTTTCGCGCCTAGCTCTACAAGTTTTAACGCAATTTGTCGACCGATGCCTGAATAAGATAAAGAGTATTTGAAACAAAATACATTTCAACCATACTGTAAGTCAATTAGATTTTGGTTAAACAGTTTTAAGACAAGTTTCTTCGAAATGAGGTTATTTGTTATTTGTTATATTAGTTTAAATATATGTAATATTTGGTAAACATTCAATGATAGATTTTATAGTGCATTGTAATTCGAACAGTAAAATAACTGGATACGTTGATGGTGTTTAAATGTGGACATTTCATTTAATGGTTACACATTAACAATTAACGTAATACATATCAGCTCTTCTTTTTATTATGGTAATCCTTGTACATGTACAGGTATATGTTACAATTTTCAGGTTGTGAAAACCTTACGAAACGTAATGTATTGATACCTCTCCCACCTCCAGTTACCAATGCTTTCTTGCCGGTGAAACGAATGTCCATTTTTCTTCAATGTAGTGCAAATATCCTATTTATATAGATCTGGAAAAAAAGCGAACAAACTGCTAGCTTCAAAGACTGTAATACGTATAATTGCCTTAAATGAGATATAGGGTCCTATCGAAACCACATCGTCCAAACGCAATGGCATCGTAGGTCCGCACTTTAAAACTCCATGTATAGCTACATGTGTGACAAACGTTATTGCTCCAAAGACTTACAAGTTTTACATGTTTAACATTATATTTTGCTACAAATACCTACATGTTTTATATCTGACATTTAGTCCGGTATTCGGGCAACTTCGCATCCCATTACTCGATTGATATAAGAATTGTTCATTGGGTATCCGGTGAAGATAGGGAATTCTGACACGAGGTACACTGGTAGCATAATAATGTACAGATTATTTAGTTTTGCCTGGGACTCGAATAAACAACCTTTTAATTTACATTTAGGCTTCCATCACTGAACTATAGAGACTCGATATATTTAGTAACATGTATCATGCAAAATAACTTCACATATTTGAACGCACCGCACTACGTATCAGTAATCCACATATACATTAACTTTGCGTTGGGTAATACTGTATTTTATCAAGTATTGTAATCAAAATGTCCGTCTCAAAATAACGGTATCTCCATTTGTTTTTTAGCGGTTGATTATGTCTTGCCAATCTCATTTGACCCTGTCAACGTCAAAGAAAGTAGGACGAACAGTTAGGTCACGTGATATTTCAACAAAAGGTTATGACGATGTTTATAAATCATCCTCTTGCGTGATCCGCAAATATAAAATATAGACCTATATTCAATATTTTCAAATTGTTTTTCTATGAGTTAATTGTTTTTAGTAATTTTCTGCTATCGAGCTTCGGTTTGAAAAGTTTACATATGCGTATATGCGTATCGATTGAGGAGACCTAAGTACGTATTATTTTTGTAGTAAAATAGTCCTATTTTTGTAGTAAAATGGTCCTGATTAGAACGAAATTGTTTTCCTGAATTATTTCAAATCTTGCAACATCTAATTTGCAGATATTTTGAAAATGTACACAAGAAATAAATAAGTTTCAGGCAAAAGTATTCCAATTTAACAGGTTTTACCAAAATCTTGTAATTTAGTAGTTAGCAGAGATATATGTGAGTGCAAGGAACGATACTTCTGCGTGGAGATTGATGTTTTGCGTGTGTCAGCGCTAGTTATTGAGTAATGCCTATGCAGTGTTAGAAATGCTACCAACAAATAAAATTGGTGAATAAATCAAATTTTCAAACATTAAAGAACAAATAAAGGCGCAAGTTTACCTCTTCAAATCTCATTTCGAACAACTCTGTTTAATAAATTATAATCGGAAGCCGTATATCCTTCGCAATGTGACCTGTACGATGGCATCGATTGTTTAACTTATATACCGACCTTTTGGATGTTCGCTGAATTCAAATTACTGTATCCGTAACTCATTCATATTATGAGTTAAAGTAAAGAGTATGCAGCTTCAACGAACGAAAATCGGCCTGAAGACATGGTATTGAGTATGATGGTGGACTTTCGTGGGAAAGTTATGGTGCATCTGCCGACTTGCAATGTTTAATCACAACATGCATTATGAATAATGGATAAGGAAGGTAATTGTAGTTACATTGTACACACAGTGAAAAATAGTATACATCGTACAGTACCCTCTCTGGAACACTGGATCACGGATGATTTTGAGAAGATATGCATTTACAAAGTTAAATATGACACAGCTATCGACCAAACTGTGGTAAAAGTAACGCATCTATAGATATCAAACGCGTTCAGCTTTGATGACTTTATTCAGGTTATACACACACACGGGTATAAAACATAATTATACAACGTTATAGACTTCGTGCTGTTATGATATTTGATATACTCTCTACAGCACACATGGTGTTAAGCATGACTCACTGAGTACCTGAGCATTCTCTGTATATATGTTTTGTTTCTTTCATAGCTTGGATTAACATGTATTAAATACTAGTTAGAGCACATAGTCAATGTCGTTCTTATAGACTGGGAGTGTACAAATCTTCCCCAAGCATGGGAAAAATGTAAACGTCACATCGAGCTTGTATTCTCTGGACCGCTGAAAGCGATGTCGGAAGAAGTAAAGGTGTATTACTTTCTTCTCTGGGTCGGAGAAAAAGGGCGTGACGTCCATCAAACTTGGTTAGATATTTCAGCGGAAGATGCCAAAAAGTTGAACACATTTTACGCGAAGTACAAGACATACGTGCAACCTAAACTAAAACCCAATATTTTCCAGGTTTAAATTCAACAACATTACGCAAGGATTAGACTCTATTGAGCAATTAGTACAAGACATACGTGCAACCTAAACTAAAACCCAATATTTTCCAGGTTTAAATTTAACAACATTACGCAAGGATTAGACTCTATTGAGCAATTTGTAACAAAGCTTAGGTTAGCAGCGAAAGACTGTAATTTTACGGACTCGGAGGAAATGATACGTGACCGCATCGTTTTCGGCACGTCATCAGATAAAATAAGAGAGAAGCTGATAAATCAAGGCGAAACATTGACACTGGACAAAACCGTCCAAATTGCTCAAAATTGTGAGTACTCTCAAGAACAACTAAGATCCATGTCAGCATCTCAAAACGAACACAGTCGGACAAATACGGTCAACACAGTCCGATCAAACGAAACAAAGGTTAGAAGTCAACCTACCGGGAGAGCAGAAGGGTTGAATGGAGGTCAGCAAGATGCTCGATGGAAATACCAAACAAGAGACGCCAACAGAGGACATCATAAGTTGCAACCGCAACCGAAAAGGAGCAACGAGATTTGTGGGATCTGTGGATACAAGCATTTCAAAAGTGACAATTGCCCAGCAAAAGGAAAACGTTGTGACAAGTGCCATAAATTCAACCATTTTGCTAAAATGTGCCGGTCAGGAACAGTTCATGAACTTGGTTATGATTTTCAAACCGATTATTAAGAGGATAATTATTTTGTGGATAGTGTGCACTCACATGTTAGGAACGACCAGGCTTTCACTGAGGTAAAGGTAGGCCCCGCTTCCTTCCCAATTGAGTTTAAGATTGATACGGGTAGTCAAGTCAATATTATCCCTAAACACTTGTTTAATAAACTTAAGCTGTATCACCCCCTTGAGAAACCACCCCGAAAACTGTCAGACTATAATGGAGGTACATTGGAGATAATCGGTTACTGTACACTTCCATGCAAACGCAATATGCAAGCACAAACATTAGGCTTCTATATTGTAGAGACTCGTTCACCAGCCATTTTAGGCTTGAAATCAAGCATGGACTTACGCTTGCTAAAGATTGTATATTCTTTAGACACAAACACAATACCCAAGACCGTTCTTGACAAGGCGACTATACTTGAAGAATACGACGACCTTTTTCAAGGCATAGGTTTGTTCGCTGGGGAGTGTAAAATTCACAACAACCCAAAAGCAACCCCGATAGTAAACCCACCAAGGCGTGTCCCAGTGACATTACATGACAAACTAAAAAAAGAGTTGGATCGTATGGAATCTATTGATGTTATTGAGAAGGTCACCGAACCTACTGACTGGGTTAATTCCATGGT
Organism: Cyrtodaria siliqua; assembly: GCA_037043455.1. Taxonomy (NCBI): domain Eukaryota; kingdom Metazoa; phylum Mollusca; class Bivalvia; order Adapedonta; family Hiatellidae; genus Cyrtodaria; species Cyrtodaria siliqua. The sequence continues at coordinate 25,384 of JAWPHD010019279.1, forward strand.
AGTTGTTGAGAAGCCTAAGTCCGGGGAGCTCAGAATATGTCTAGACCCCAAAGACCTCAACAACGCTATCTCTAGGCCACATTATCCTATGAGAACGTTTGAAGATATATTGCCACAACTCTCAGATGCTAAGTTTTTCACAACACTCGACGCTAAGTCAGGTTACTGGGCAATAAAACTTGATAAGGAATCATCCTTTCTAACGACTTTCAATACCCCGTTTGGTCGATATCGTTACTTGACACTACCGTTTGGGTTTAGTACGAGCCAAGACGAGTTTGTAAGGAAAATAGATGAAACTTACGAGGGGTTAAACGGTACTGTCACCATAGTTGACGACATCCTTGTTACAGTGAAAACGAGAGAAGAACATGACAGAAATCTACGTCATGTACTGAACCGATCCCGAGCAAGGGGCATCAGGTTAAATGCAGATAAGCTTGAAGTAGGTGTCACTGAAGTACAGTACTTTGGAGACATTTTGACGTCTCAAGGACTCAAACCAGATCCTTCAAAGGTATCTGCAATTATAGACATGGACCCTCCTCAAAACCGAGCAGAGCTCGAAACTATCCTTGGCAGGGTACAATATCTGTTGAAATTTGCCCCAAACCTAGCAGAGGTTACAAGCCCCATGCGCCAGTTATTAGCAAAAAAAAAATTCATTTTCATGGGATAAGCCCCAAGCCGAAGCATTTCAAAGGGTTTAGAAAATAGTCATCGACACACCTGTGTCAGCATACTATGACAACAAGAAGCCATTGACTTTGCAAGTTGATGCCTCAAAGTTTGGTTTGGGAGCCCCACTCTTACAAGAAGGAGACCCATCTGATTTTCTTCGAATTCCCTTACAAAGACTGAAATAAATTATGCACAGATTGAAAAGGAAATGTTTACCATTTTGTTTGGATGCAAACGATTCCATCATTACGTATATGGTAAAAAATCATGAAAAGGCCGCTTTACCAGGCACCCCCTCGATTACAACGCATGATGCTACAGCTACAACGCTACAGTATCGACATAAAACATATAAGTGGTAAAAAGATTCCTGTGGCTGACACACTGTCAAGGAATTCACTACCCGACACATACCCTAGCCTCTCAGAAGGCATGGACATACAAGTACACACAGTACTGTCAAACCTTCCTATTACTGACTGTAAGTTAAGAGATTTACAAGTCAAAACAGATCAAGATCCGCACAAGCGCTTAATTAAAGAGGTTATACAGCATGAGTGGCCTGACACTAAATCTAAATGCCCTTTACCATTAGCAGCATTTTGGCATTACCGTGATGAACTGTCATATGCTGACGGTTTGATATTGAAGGGTGAGAAAATTGTTATACACCAGGCTCTCAGGTCAAACATGTTAGAAACTGTACATTCTGGACACATGGGAACTGAAAAGTGTCTCAGAAGAGCCCGTGATTTGATGTTTTGGCCCAGAATGTCATCAGAAATAACCGATATGGTTTCAAAATGTCCTATCTGTTTGGAGCGAAGGAATACAAATTCCAAAGAACCACTCATACCACATGATATACCAGAATACCCCTGGCAAACAGTAGCAACTGATTTGTTTACTTGGGATGGGAAAGATTACCTAATAGTAGTCGACTATTATTGTCGCTATTTTGAAGTTAAGCAACTTTTAAATGCAAAAGGTAGCACCGTGATCAAGATGATGAAGGGTATATTTGCTCGATGGGGAATACCTTTTGTCACCATATCAGATGGTGGGCCGTGCTATTCATCTCAGGAATTTGAGAAAATTTGCAAAAGACTGGGATTTCAACCATGTTTTTACTAGCCCTTATCATAGTCAAAGTAATGGCTGGTGGAAAGAATGATCCAAACTGTCAAAATAATCTTGTCAAAAGCAAAAGCTGATGGGAGAGAAGCTCTTATAGGGATCTTGGAATATCGCTCTACCCCATTAGAATGTGGCTATTCGCCAGCACAGTTAATGGGCAGGCAACTGCGATCAGTTATGCCTACACTTACTAAGACACTTGTCCCCAAAACATCTAATCATGCAAGTCCGCAAAAGCATGCAGTCAGCTAAAATGAAGGGGAAAACATATTTTGATGGGAATACAAAGCCACTGAAACCACTTGAAATAGGGGAGCCTGTTAGGGTTCAACAACAAAACAAGTTGTGGAAGCCTGCGATTGTTACTCAAAAACACAATGAGAGATCTTACTCAGTCAAAACTAATAATGGTGCATGTTACCGTAGAAATCGCCATCACCTCATGAAATCGAATGAAAAACCTCAATATTCATTAGACCCAGATCTACAGGTAATTGACAAAGCCTGTTCTGATAGCGAATATGTAAAACCCCTCCCAGAACCTCAGTTAAATGAGGACGTTAACCAACAGCCAAATGTCTCAGTTACAACATTACCCAGTTTCCCTGTGTCAAGCTCACCAACATCTGAGACACAATATGCTACATTTTACTTCAATGAACTCGAGTGAATTACTCCTATTGACACAGCGACTTGGAAAACAGAGTATCAGATTATCGGTAAATCAGCTAAAGGAAGGAGATATTATGATATTTGATATACTCTCTACAGCACACATGGTGTTAAGCATGACTCACTGCGTACCTCAGCATTCTCTGTATATATGTTTTGTCAATGTACTGCAGAGGCAGTCTGTATCTTCATAGCTTGGATTAACATGTATTAAATATTAGTTCGAGCACATAGGCAATGTCGCTCGTATAGCCCATGTATAACAGTGCTATACCCCCATTTCATTTGCTCTAGACAGTCTGGTAAATCGCTTACTCAAGACAGTTTGGTAAATCGTTTGCTGTAGACAATCAGGTATAGAATTTGCTCTAGACAGTCTGGTAAATAGTTCAACATCATACGGGGTTTATATCTACCAGCACATTCGTTTTGCTAGGGCATGTAACGATGTTATGGATTTCAATAAAATATTTACCAGACTGTCTAGTGCAAACTGTTTACCAGACTGTCTAAAGTAAACTACTTACCACACTGTTTAGAGCAAACGATTTACTACACTGTCTAGAGCAAACTATTTACCAGGCAAACAGGAGCAAACGATTTACTACACTGTCTACAGCAAACTATTTACCAGATAGACAGGAGCAAACAATTTACTACGCTGTCTAGAGCAAACGATTCACCACACTGTCTAAAGCATACGGTTGATCACACTGTCTAGAGCAAACGATTTACCACACTGTCTAGAGCAAACGATTTACCAGGCTATTATTTTACAGTCTGGTAAGCAGGAGGCTTTATACTTCAATAAACTATTTACCAGGCTCTCTAGTGCAAACTACTTACCAGACTGTATGAAGCAGAGTAAACTGCCTAGAGTAAACTATTGACCAGACACTTTAGCACAAACTATTTACCAGACTATCTAGAGCAAACTATTTACCAGACTGTCTAGAGCAAACTATTTACTACACTGTCTAGAGCAAACTATTTACCACACTGTCTAGAGCAAACTATTTACCACACTGTCTAGAGCAAACTATTTACTACACTGTCTAGAGCAAACTATTGACCAGACACTTTAGCACAAACTATTTACCAGACTATCTAGAGCAAACTATTTACTACACTGTCTAGAGCAAACTATTTACCACACTGTCTAGAGCAAACTATTTACTACACTGTCTAGAGCAAACTATTCACCAAGCTATTATTTTACATAAATCAGACTAATTGTCATTTCAAAAATCGGCGTGCCGCAGCCGGGAATTGAACCACGACCTCTTACTTTCCGGGCAAGTATGCTCCCCATTACACCACCACGCCATCCGATATTTGAATGACAATTATGACGTAATATTATGACGTAGCTCTTTAAACCTACTGATTTCCAGTGTTGGATTTTTCACAGATAGGCGAATACATACAACGTTTTTATTTTATACACGTACTCTATTGCGTCTAAAACAAGGAAACGGAATTATATAAATATTCAGAATAATTGTCATTTTAAAAATCGGCGTGCCGCAGCCGTGAATTGAACCACAGACCTCTTGCTTTCCGGGAAAGTATGCTCCCTATTACACCACTATTTACCAGACTCTCTAGTGCAAACCACTTACTAGACTGTCTGAAGCAAACTACTTACCAGACTGCCTAGAGTAGAGTAAACTATTGACCAGACACTTTAGAGCAAACTTTTTACCAGACTGTCTAGGGCAAACTATTTACCAGACTGTCTAGATCAAACTATTTACCAGACTGTCTACAGCAACTATTTACCAGGCAGCCAACCATGCTATTATTTTAGTCTGATAATCAGTTGGCTTTAAACAGGCATATATTTCTCCTATCCGTATGAATTAAATCACATTGCAAACAAAACAACACCGGAAAATATCAGAAAAATACATACCGCATTCGTCAATGGCGTCTATCTGTATATATATGGTTATCAGCAGGTCATTCTAGATTAACACATCTGTAAATGCACATGTTGCAATGCACCACTAATATCTGACTCGTTATTATCATTGATACATAAGCGTTATCTTGATACAAAGTTTGTGCTTCAGATAAAAGCACAATCAGTAAACCTATAGTACACTAGAAGTCGGACTGGTATTAATTTGCTGCATTGAATAAAGAACACAATAGCAACACTTTCAGACCGTGTCTTTTATTCCTGAACGAACTGTGGCATATTTGTCACTGTTCCACGTCGAGCCCACACACTGACATTCATTAAAATCCAGAAATAAACACACCGTGATAATCTCCTGTTCCAGCCATTAAATTGTATTCCTACCATGACCACTAAATACTCCATTCGTTACTACCATGACCACTGAATACCCCGTGTATAACTATCATGAGCTATGCATACTACATTTATTACTATCATGACCACTGATACCATATTTATTAATAATGAATGTCAAACACTCATGTTAAATTTCCATAGACTGTTATTTTCCCATTTTTTGTAACCTCTCATATCGTTTGTAATGTCTCCATGGAGTGAGTCACTGAATGTTGGTCTATTTTATAATGTCACCCCACACAATTTGTACTGTCTTATGATTGTTTAGTCAAAGCAAGTTTATATATATTGGGATGTCCTATGATGAACAGTGTAGGAGTATGTTCACATGTGCAAATGATAACACAGTTTGCACAACTTTCTGAAGATTATTTGAAAAGCTTAATCATGAGTTCGCAGGTAAAGATTCTGAAAGAACACAAAGAACCATCCGCAGAAATTTATTTTCTAGGTGCTGAGAATAGTGATTTTGAACAGACAGAAGTAACTATGTTTTCTTTGTTGTATTTCAAAGGAATATTTAGCGAAACCAAATAATATATTTTTCAGTATAATAAAATAAATAACCTTAGAAGGTTGACAAATTACTATTTACTGTCACCCTCACAGGATTGCAATATTTACATACTACCATTAACAATGTATAACACATTTAGGTCATTATGTTTTTATTAATTGTTTTACGAACCATCAAGACAGAGAATTGCTGTAGGAGGAAGGGAAAAATATTATGGTAAAGCATAGTTTAAATGAAATGTTCTATTAAAATCTGGGAGGAGGTAAAAAAAACAATAAACTATCAAATTCGTTTTGTGGTAAGAGGGTTCATAAAACAAATTTATATAAAAAAAATAATGGCCTTATTACAACCATGACTTATGTATACCAAATTAATTATAACCATGACTTTATATGAATTTCACATTCATTACTGCCATGACCAATGCATACTAAATTACTACCACCATTGCCAGTGTATACCACATGTAATACATTTATAACTACCATGACTAATGAATAGCACATTTATTACTACCATGATATATGTACATCACATTTATTACAACCATGAATACTATCACTTTCATCTAAAAAACATTTCAACTGGAGATTTTGATAAACTTTTGAGCAGAAGTTGTGAATGTAGCCAGATTGTGGTTAAACATCTCCATGTTGAATCCAGTGGCTGAATGGAGTAGATCTACATTTATCATAGACTGAAGAGGGAGCCAGATTATTTTTTTGCTATAACTGGACACACAGCCAGATCTTTTTCCCCAAGAATCTGAGAGAAAGCTGGATTATTTTTTTCAACAATTTGAGGGAATGTTTTTTTTCCTTAAGTCATAGCCAGGATATTTTTTTCAACAATTCAAGGACCAGAATATTTTTTATATAAAACAAGGACACCGAATTATTATATAAATATTCGGAATATTTGTCATTTTAAAAATCGGCGTGCCGCAGCCGTGAATTAAACCACGGACCTCTTGCTTACCGGCCAAGAATGCTCCCTATTACACCACTTCTTACCCGACTGTCTAGGGCAAATTATTTACCAGACTGTCTAGAGCAAACTATTTACCAGACTGTCTAGAGCAAACTATTTACCAGACTGTCTAGAGCAACTATTTACCAGGCAGCCAGGAGCAATCTATTTACCAGGCTATTATTTTACAGTCTGGTAATGAGTTGGCTTTAAACAGGCATATATTTCTCCTAACCATATGAATTAAATCACATTGCAAACAAAATAACACCGGAAAATATCAGAAAAATACATACCACATTTGTCAATGGCGTCTGTCTGTATATGTGGTTAGTAGGACGGTAGCAGGTCGTTCTAAACTAAGCTGTAAATACACATGTTGCAGTGCGCCACTAACAGCAGACTCGTTATTATCATTTCTCGGCAGATTACGAATTGAGCTAAAAATAGATTCATCATGAATGCATCCTAGACTAGGTCAGCGCGTGTGGGACTATAAGAATCTTTCATGGGTATCCGGTGAAGATAGGGAATTCCAACACGAGGTATACGTGTTTTTATCGGAACCGAGGCTCTGCCGAGGTTCCGATTAAAACTATTATACCGAGGGTTGGAATTCCCTATTTGAACCTAATACCCATGATAGATTTTTTTTTTTGCATATCAGAGACATGCTTTGCGTTGACGCCGCCAGCTACTAACGTTTTGCAAGTTTTCCTGCATACCGGATGTTGACGTGCGTGAATTTTATCTCGACCCTGGTGTGAGATGGAAATATCTAGCCCCGGTTAAATGACGGATATCCTCGGTATGCAAGAAAAACAAATACTGCATTGTACTACATTATACATGTAGCAACATGGCGGAGATGGAAATATCGTCGCAGAAAAAGGCAAAACGTTGCGGTGCAACAAGACATTGTTGTTATGGCCTGGGTAATAGTGATAGCAGATATGCCGATCGAGAGTATATGATAGATGTTCATTGGATACCTTTTCCATAACAAAAGAAAAATCTCGAAAAATGTCAACGCTGGATTCGTGCTTGTGGAAGGAACGAATTCACTGTCGAGGCGTGTTACAAGATGGACATATATGTGCAGTAAACATTTCATTGAAAAAAATGGACTAACAGCCGATCATTCCGATCATATTCCTGCCAGGCATACACCAATGCAGGTGAGATTACTCAATTGTATTGTCACTAACAGCCGCCGTTTTTTTTTGCCGCGCCGGTTTTTGGCAAAAACAGCAAGTAATTCCGAATGAGCTAGGGCGCTTTCGACTATATCATATGAAAGCACATATCAAATGATTGTAAAATTATATTCTATTTTATTGGTGACACTTTAATTTTTCCGAGAAATTTGACGCAAAGTTGACCTTTCCCATGGGAAAAGACTATTTTCCCAATGGAAAACCTTTTTTCCCATGGGAAAGCGTCTTTCCCATAGGAAAATTTATTCCCATGGGAAATGATTTGGTCAGTTTTCCGATGGGAAAAACAAAAAGTATTTATCTTTCAATCTAATGTCAAAATAGTATGCGGCTTTCATATTTAGGGTCTATGACAAAGTTTTACAGCGATACGAGCACTTTGATATTTTCCCATGGGATTATTTTCCCAATATTGTAATTTGGGAAAAATTTCCCATGGGAAAATGACTTATTTCTTAATAGCTAAAACAACACTTCAAAGCCTGGAAACATCTTCCATTGGAGTGTTGACAATTAAATATGCCCTTATGTTTATAATTTCATGAAATAAACACTTTCCCAAAATAAAATGGGAAAATTCTCCCAAATTGTTTTGGGAAAATACTCCCATTTTTTGACTGGGAAAATTCTCTAAATATTTTTTAAGGAAATGAAAAAGAAAACAAATCTTTCAAATAAGTATTAGTCAAAATATCAAACCAAAAAACAACAAAAAAAAAAAAAAAAAACAAGAGGCCCAAGAGGGCCTGTGGACGCTCTACTTGATAACATGGCTCTTATAACATCAATGAAGCGAGTGACTGCCATTTACGTTTTTTGAATTTTTTGGGCAAAAAACAGCTTTTTAATAAATTAAGGGCCACAACTAAAGAATCTGGTAAAATTTGATAAAGATCAGATGAACAATGAAGGCCCTACCGTATTAACGAGGCAAAATATAGCATTTTTATCTAAATCAAGAGCCATAATTCCTGTTACTAGTCCGACTGGTCCAACATAGAGCTAAAAAAAAAAAAAAAAAAAAAAAAAAAAAAAAAAAAATAATAATAATAATTTAAGAAAAAAAAAAAGAAAAAATAGAAAAAATAAATAAATAAAAAAATAACAAAAACATATATATATAAACAAGAAATGTCACAGTAAGTGACAAATGCCCCGAAGTGACCTGTAAGTGTGATTTTGACCTTGGAGCAATATGAAACCAACAGATATATTTAAAAATAATTTAAAAAAATATATATATATTAAAAAACAAAAAAACAAATATTTAAAACAACAAAAAAAAAAAAAAATTATTAAAAAAAAAAAAAAAAAAATGCACACAAAATTAAAAAATACAATTCAAAAAAATTAAAAAATACAAAAAAATAAATAAAAAAATTACAAAAAAAACAAGTTATTTGAAAATCCGTCAAGGAATCTCGAGTTATTGTCTCACATGTTTGACCTATGACCTCTATTTGTATTTGTGCTCGACACATCGTCTTATTGTGGTGAGCACTTGTGCCAAGTCAATTCAAAATTCGTCAAGAAATGCCAGTTATTGACCAGACATGATTTGACCTTTGACCTCTAAGTGTGACCTTGACCTTGGAGCGACGGACCTGGATTTTGTGCGGGACATGTCGTCTGGTTGTGCTGAGCACTAGTGCCAAGTTATTTGAATATCCGTCCATGAATGTCAGAGTTATTAACCGGACACGAAAACACTTTGTTTTGACCTTTCATCTCTAAGTGTGACCTTGACCTTGGAGTCATGGACCTGGGTTTTGTGAGTGACACGTCGTGTAGTTGTGTTGAACAATTGTGCCAAGTTATTTGAAAATCTGTCCATGAATGTCAGAGTTATTAAACGGACACAAAAGCACTTTGTTTTGACAATTGACCTCTAAGTGTGACCTTGACCTTGCAGCCACGGACCTGGATTTTGTGCGCGATGCGTCGTCTTGTTGTGGTGAGCAATTGTGCGAAGTTAGTTGAAAATCCGTCCATTATTGTCAGAGTTATGAAGCGGATAAGATTGTATAGACAAATGGACATTCTTTGACCTTTAAGTGTGACCTTGACCTTGGATCCACGGACCTGGATTTTGTGCGCGACACGTCGTCTTCTTGTGGTGAGCAATTGTGCGAAATTATTTGAAATCCGTCCATTATTGTCAGAGTAATGAAGCGGACACGGTTGTACAGACGAACGGGGACGAACGGCGACGAACGGAAAGACAGTGCGACTACTATATGCTACCCTTCGGGGGGCATAAACAAGAAAGTCATAACATCTGGTAAAGTTTGGCAAAGATCAGATGCAAAATGAAGGCCCATTGTATGACGATGCAAATTATAGCATTCTTAACAAAATCAAGGGCCTTAACTCCGCTGTTACTGGTTCCGATCTGGCTGAACTAGACCGAACTTCCATTGACATTAACAATCTGATAAAGTTTGGTATAGATCGGATGAAAAATGAAGGCCCTATCGTCTTAACGAGGCAAAATATAGCATTTTGAACTAAATCAAGGGACTTAACTCTGCTGTTACTAGTCCGATATGATTGGGTTTTCAAACTTGTCCGAGCTTCCATTGATATTAACAATCTGATAAAGTTTGGTAAACATCGGATGAACAATGAAGCCCCTATCGTCTTAACGAGGCAAAATATAGCATTTTTAACTAAATCAAGGTCCATAACTCCGCTGTTACTAGTCCGATATGATTGGTTTTCGAACTTGTCCGAGCTTCCATTGATATTAACAATCTGATAATGTTTGGTAAACATCGCATGAACAATGAAGCCCCTATCGTCTTAACGAGGCACAATATAGCATTTTTAACTAAATCAAGGATCATAACTCCGCTGTTACTAGTCCGATATGGCTGGTTTTCGAACTTCTTTGAGCTTTCAACAACAATGACAATCTGATAAAGTTTGGTAAAGATCGGATGAACAATGAATCCCCTATCGTCTTAACGAGGCAAAATATAGCATTTTTAACTAAATCAAGGGCCATAACTCTGCTGTTATTAGTCCGATATGGCTGGTTTTCAAACTTGTCCGAGCTATCATTGATAATAACAATGTGGTAAAGTTTTGTAAAGATGAGATGAAAAATGAAGGCCCTATCGTCTTAACGAGGAAACATATAGCATTTTTGAACTAAATCAAGGGCCATAACTCCGCTGTTACTGGTCCGATATGAATGGTTTTCAAACTTATCCAAGCTTTCATTGATATTAACAATGTGGTAACGTTTGGTAAAGACAGGAAGAAAAATGAAGGCCCTAACGTCTTAACGAGGCAAAATATAGCATTTTGAACTAAATCAAGGGCCATAACTCCGCTGTTACTGGTCCGATATGGCTGGTTTTCGAACTTGTTTGAGCTTTCAACGACAATAACATTATTTGAGCTTTTAACGACAATAACAATCTGATAAAGTATGGTAAAGATCGGATGAACAATGAAGCCCCTATCGTCTAGAGGCAAAATATAG
>JAWPHD010019280.1:0-36392 GCA_037043455.1 Cyrtodaria siliqua
CTTGACATCCAACTCTTTTTTTTTACATATTGCTTTCGTCAATTCTTACACATATGTTCCCCCCCCCCCCCACCCCACAACTGCCTGTCATCCCCCCCCCCCCACTTGATTTTTTTTTTTACATATTTCTTTGTTTGCTTTTGTCAATTCTTACACATATGTTGCCCCCGCCCCCCCCCCCCCTCCCCCCCCCCACCCCACCCCACCCCACAACCGCCTGTCATCCAACCCCCCAACACCCCCCACTTGATTTTGTTTTATACATATTTCTTTGTTGTTTTAGTCAATTCTTACACATATATGTTGCCCCCCCCCCCCCCAAACCCACTCCGCATCCGCATCTCCTCCGCTCCACCACCTCCCATCAAACATCCCGGCCCCCACCACCCCACATTAGGGCTGCGTATCGGTCAAAATGATACGATATTTGTATCGATACAAAGGATTCGATATATCATATGATATTTTTTCAGCAGTATTAAAAGACTAAAATGTAAACGTTTTGTCATTTATTCATTCAAAAAGTAAACACAGAAACTTTATCTGAATTCTTTTTCAAGAATATCATCGCATCCAAGGCATCGTCATTCAGGGCACGACCTTTCTGCTGATGAAATATCCCCAGAGATGTCGAAAAATACAGATGTCAAAAATGCAATCAATCGCCAAAAAAAGTACAAACAATGAGACGCCGAGTGCATCTTTTATATGCAGAGTTGAATAGACTGATAAATACAATGAATAAATTTCGAAACAAATACATATTTCAAACTTTTAATGCATTTAATCACAAGTTTTGTTCGTTTTTGTTGTCCGAAAGTCAACAGTTTTCCTACCTACATAAATACTAAATACCCATAATCCTTAGCCATGTATATATCTTTTAACAAGGCTGCACTAATCCCCACCCCAACCACACAACCGCTTGTCCCTCATCCTTACTGACGGTCATATACCGTATTCAGGAAGAGCATGGAAGTCAAGTCACTCATAACATGTCAGGCCCCACTGTAGATCACAATGTGTGGAGCTGGACTGATCCCAGCCGAGTAATGTACTCATTGCTGTTGGAGCTGACCCTCTTTCGGACTTTCGGAAAACATTTAAAACTGTTTTACCCCTTTGTAATAATTGCAAGTGTTGGGGAAAAGAGCCAGTTGTTACCAGGCCTTTTGGGAAACAATAAAACATACTCAATTTCTTATTGTTATCTATTTACCACATTTTCCCATTCATCAAAGCTCATCTCCACCTTAAATAACTTCGCCATAAAAAATAAAATAAAATGCCTACCTACCTACCTACTCTATTTTTTTCGTGCACACACCTTCAATACATCGTATGGAAAATAAAGCCAAATAATTGTACTTCCTAAATCAGGTTGTTTGCATGGTGATAAAATATTCAGAATAAGATATCGTCCAATTATTGTGGTGTTGCGTTAGCTCTTTGGGATAGTATACGTGGTTTATAGTCTGTACTGCATGCTCAGTGATGGATTGTCGTGTCGGGTCCCGTGTTCAATGCCTGGACAGTTAGGAGATTCATTCTTGGATGGGCTGTTAAATGGATGTCTCGTGTATCGCTAATACACAAAGCACATTAAAGAACCAGGAGGCTTCTTTGGTAAGAGGGGGGTGTTGATCTGTTCTGACTATCTTCCTCTCAGCTTAGACATATAAATCTGTTCAAAAACACATGCTTAATGCATCTCATTAATACAGACAATATATTGTATTAAATTATGAACAATTCATAGGTGACGTCAAGTGTAACAACCGTCACTTTTTTGTGTCAAATTGTCAAACATAACTTCTGCACTCTTTAGGGTAACCAGTTTCATCAAATAAGCAGAATTTTATCCTGGTAAGAATGTGATCAATAAATAATTGTTGCAGGTTTGTGGTAGTTGAGTTACTAGTATTATAAAAGTATTGATAACATGTCTAGAACAGAAAAAAAGTGAATATGAAAAGCAGTAACGTCCGTCACTTTAAACGAGTAAGATTCTGAGACTGGGGGAACTATCTCTGTATTGCAGTTTCTTTCGGCTGAAAGGATGTGTGAAACTAATCCCAAATCAGATTTTACTTGTACAAATTATAGAAAGGGTCAAGCAAAACTATGGGGGGAAAATTGTCAACATAACTCCCATCACTTTTGTGGGCTATATTATTAAAAAAAGAGCCAAAATTGAGATCTTGGAAATTGGAGTGTGATGGGAGTTATTCTTTCCATTTAGCTGAGAAGCGCCCAAGGGTACCAAGATTGACATTGGCCTCACCAAGGCCACCATAATGCAATTTGACATTTTGTGCCACGTGGCACCTATTGTTTTTCTATTTTCAGTTAACTAACAATGCCTAGAAAGAAGAATTGGAGACGGTCGCAGGCGAGGAAGGAAGTTATTGAGAGGTGTGAGCGAGATGGCGAACAGTTGGAAGAGGTAAGTATGGCTGTCACTGAACCATCAGATGGGGGACTAGCCCACCCTTACCCTTCATCTTTGGCTGTACTAGATGAAGGGCCATCTGTGTCACTGAAAATGGGCGTCATTGAACTCTCAGATGGTGGCTTTGCCCAGCCCATGTATCCATCTGTGTCTGATACTGTTATTGATACTGTCACTGGAACTTTGATTGGGTCTGAAACTATGATTGATACTGACATTGATATTAAGACTGTGTTTGATATGCATTCTGAAATTGTGACTGAAAAGTCTGATGAAGACAATGAAGTACACTCTGATCCTTCAGAGAAGTTCCTTTATACTGCTACACTCGTCAACGAACCAGCAAAGAGGTTGGCAAAAAATTCTACAACTGTGGAGGAGTATGTGCCTGAACCTGTGGTTGAATCTTTTACAGAAAATGTGCCTTCGTCTTATCCTTGTCCTATACAGACTAATTATCGAAATAGCAAAACAAATTTGGCTGTAAGCAACTATGAAACAAATCCATTTAGATATGTGTCATTGACATTTGGGTCTTACCATCAAGCTGACCAGAGATTTTCACTTCATTCTCGTGGAAGCCAATGTACAATTAACTCCTTGTGTGCTTTGATATATTCACTGTATTGTAATTTGCAATATACAGATGTTTTAGATGATGTATTGGATGTTGGAGATCAGTTGTATAAAAGTGTTGTACGTAATTTGAAATTGTGTGGTAAATTTAAGCACAGGTTGTTATGCTATGATGAAATGCCTGATCAAGTGAACATATTATCAAGAGACGTACATATTGAAAAGAAAAATATCATATCAGGAATTGCTGTTGAAATGTTTGGCAGTTCAACATTACCAACTTTACACCAATCCTTACAAACAGCCTTTCAAGCAGTAAATCATGCCTTGGTGATGATGGGAGCAATTTGTTCTGGAGTGTTTGTCAAAGATGAAATGTTCTGGTTCTTTGATTCACATTCGCATGGTAAGAATGGCTTCTCATATCCAAATGGCACATCAGTGCTAATGTCATTTAGCTGCCTAGATGATCTTGTCACTTATATGTATGCTTTGTATGACAGCATGCACATTGATTTGTCATGTCAGTATGAAATTTTACCATTGCAATTTAGATGCTTGAAAAGTGAAGGATGTATGACCTCTAAATATTTCAAAGAGCAAAATAACCAGACAGAACATAAATCAAACCAGCAGTCATGCAGTCAGAATAAAAGAAACAATTTACCATTTCGAGCTAAAGTAATGCTACATGGCTCTTTCAATCAAGGTGATGATCGTTTTTGTGAAATTTCATGGGGTAGTCAGTGTGTTGCAAATGCACTCTCTGCAATCTTGTTTTCATGTTATTCAGAAGTCAATAATTCCATAGAATTGGACACCATCCTTTCATTTGGTGATTGTCTTTATAGAAAAATTGTTCAAAATTTAATTGCTAATGACAAATTTAGAAGCCATCTTTTGTGCTTTGATGACTTGCCAGATACGGTAGAATTTCACTCTGAAGAGATAACAGTCCAGAAAGGAAACATTATCAGTGGAAGTCTCATAGGTTGCATTAATAGTATAAGTTTACCTACGCTGCATGTTGCTATTCAGACTGTGTTAAATGAGAATTCCTCCAGTTTGGTAATTGTTGGTGCAGTATGTTCAGCTGTCTTCTATAACGACAGACTTTTCTACTTCTTCGATTCACATTCCCATGGACAAAATGCTCTATCTGCTCTAGATGGCTCCTCTATTTTAATAGGCTTTGAAATTATTGATGATTTGGTAACTTACATGTATGCCTTTTATTCTAGTCTGAATATTAATTTCTCTTCACAATTTGATGTTATACCAATTGATCTGAAAAAATCATCATTTGCTTATGACTTGATGATGCCAACTGTATCTGCAGAGCAAACAAATCTCTTACATAATTACTTCCAAGACCAAGAAACTAAGGCCTTAAGAAAACATGCTTCTGATATTGACAGGCATTCAAGCAAAGACAAAAGCTCTTACATGAAAACCTACATGAGAAAACGAAGACAAGATCGTTTAATTAGAGCAAAAGAAAGAAATCGCGAGCTAGAGAGTAAACACAAAGCCAGGCAAGATCCTTTATTTAAAGCAAAAGAAAAGAATCACGAGCTAGAGAATAAAAGGAAAGCCAGAAAAGATCCGATTGTAAAGTCAGCAGAAAAAACGAAGAGACAGGAACTACGTCAAGATCCTTTAATTAGAACAAAAGAAAAGAATCAAGAGCTACAGAGTAAACACAAAGCCAGGCAAGATCTTTTATTTAGAACAAAAGAAAAGAATCACGAGCTAAAGAGTAAACACAAAGCCAGACAAGATCCTTTATTTAGAGCAAAAGAAAAGAATCACGAGCTAAAGAGTAAACACAAAGCCAGGCAAGATCTTTTATTTAGAGCAAAAGAAAAGAATCACGAGCTAAAGAGTAAACACAAAGCCAGGCAAGATCTTTTATTTAGAACAAAAGAAAAGAATCACGAGCTAAAGAGTAAACACAAAGCCAGGCAAGATCCTTTATTTAGAGCAAAAGAAAAGAATCACGAGCTAAAGAGTAAACACAAAGCCAGGCAAGATCCTTTATTTAGAGCAAAAGAAAAAAATCAAGAGCTACAGAGTAAACGTAAAGTCAGAAAAGATCCGATTGTAAAGTCAGCAGAAAAAAGTAAGAGACAGAAACTACGTCAAGATCCTTTAATTAGAGCAAAAGAAAAGAATCAAGAGCTAGAAAGTAAACGGAAAGCCAGACAAGATCCTATTGTAAAGTCAGCAGAAAAAATGAAGAGACGAATATTGCGTGAAGATCCTCTAATAAGAAATCATGAGGCTAAACTTGAATTGAAATCGAAACAAAAGAAACGAAATAATGCATACTACAAAGCTATTGCATGCGAGAAAAAGCGTCTATCTAGGTCTTTTATATCTTTTAGGATACAGGAAAAGTCCAGAGAGAATCAGTCTTTACGAGAAAAGCGAAAAAAGGCAGATTTTCAAGCCAATGAAAAGAATTTGCGAGAAGCAAGAAAATATGGTTCTGAACTAAATGAATGTATTTCGAAATTTAAACAAACCATTTCCACTGGACCTGTCTATGTCTGTACCTGTTGTCACCAGACATGGTTTAAACATTCTGTAGAATCTGCAAGCACAGTTGCTAACCATCTTGATCGATCATTTGTACAGCAGCATTTCACAAAATACTTATCTGTCGATGATAAAGAGTGGATATGTAAAAGCTGTTCTAACAACTTAAAGAAAAATAAAACCCCAAGTCTTTCAGTTGCCAACAAAAACACATTTCCAATTAAGCCTAAAGAACTTGAGTTACATCAGTTAGAAGAGAGGCTTGTTGCATTAAGAATTCCATTCATGCAAATTAGAGAACTTCCTAGAGGTGGGCAACTATCTGTGAAAGGAAATGTTGTTAATGTGCCAGTTGATATCCAGCCTGTCATTGAAAGTTTACCTCGAGCTTTTGACACACAAGTAACTGTGCCAGTGAGACTAAAAAAGAAACTTTCATACAAGAAATGTGACTTTACTGAAAATGTACGTCCATTACAAGTTGTCAGCGCTCTTCATTGGTTGATGAACCATAGTGACTTGTATAAAAATTCTGGTATCCATATTGATGAAAACTGGTTGCAAAACACAACTGAAAATTGCTCAGAAACAGTGCAAGAGTTTTTTGGAAGAACTAATATGGGCGAATTCCCTCCTACAGATGATGTTACTGAAAAAACAGGAAACGTAACGAGCAAAAACGTAAATGACTATGAATCTGATCATTTTAGTGAAATTGATGAAAATGAAAAAGTTGTTGGTAATAGTGATACAATTATTGACTCAGCTGATCCAACGACTGACACTATTTACACATTTGCACCTGGCGAAGGACAAATACCCATAAGTTTATATCAAGATACCAATGCTGAGTATTTATCATTTCCATCAATATTTTGTGGTCAAAAGAGACCTGAAAATGAAGACAGATCTGTTCCTGTTCATTATAGTGACATATGCAAAATGGAACTTCGCCATGTTGACAGAAGGGTGGCATCAAATGTTCCAAATGTTTTCTTCAAAATGAAAAAACTGCAACTGAAACAAGTTTCAGACAAAGTGCATCTAGCTTTAAGAAGATGTAAAACAGAAGGCAAAAAACTTACGGTATCCCAGGTTTTAAACCCAGAATGTCGGGAAAACTTAGTAAATCTTGATGAAGGCTTTTATATTTTTCGAACTTTGAGGAGTTCGCCACCATACTTGGAAGCTCGGAAGAAAGATGTTTTTGCTATGATACGCCAATTAGGTTTGCCTACATGGTTTACTTCGTTGTCCTCTGCAGATACACGATGGGTTGATTTGCTGAAGATTTTAGCAAAACTTAATAGCGGTAAAACTCTTAATGATGACGATGTTGCAAAAATGACTTGGGCTGACAAAACCAAGCTTGTTCAAACTGATCCAGTGACATGTGTTAGATACTTTGACCACCGTGTACAGGAGTTCATAGGAACTGTACTTAAAAGCAATCATGAACCTTTGGGAAAAGTCAAAGATTACTTTTACCGTGTTGAATTCCAACAGAGAGGGTCTCCACATATTCACATGCTTCTTTGGATTGAAGATGCTCCACAATATGAAACACACACAGATGAAGAAGTGGTATCATTCATTGATCAGTATGTTTCGTGTTCAAACATTGATGACCCACTTGTTGACTTTCAAGTACACAAACATTCACGATCATGCAGAAAAAAGGAAAAAGCAGTTTGTAGATTTGGATTTCCAATTCCACCAATGAAAAAAACAGTTATTCTGGAACCACTTATTGCAGATCAAGCTGACACCAAAAAGTACAAAGAACTGTTTGTTTCAATCCAACAAAAGTTGAATGAGATAAAAGAATGTGATTTATCGTTGGAGCAATTCTTAAAACAACTGAACACAGATGACGAAGATTATCTTAAAGCTGTTCAAAGTTCATTAGATGGACCCAAAGTGTTTTTGAAAAGGAATGTTGCTGAGGTGAGAATAAATGCCTACATGAAACCCATTCTGAGAGCTTGGGGAGCCAATCATGATCTTCAGTTTGTTTTGGATCCGTATGGATGTGCTGTATACATAGTATCATACATCAGTAAAGCCCAAAGAGGAATGAGCATCCTTATGAATGAAGCATGTAAAGAAGCAAGAAAAGGAAATATGGATTTAAAGAAGCAAGTAAGACATATCGGTAACAAATTTTTGAATAGTGTTGAAATTAGTGCACAGGAAGCATGCTACCTTGTTCTGCAACTTCCAATGACCAAAGCTACAAGAGATGTAGTATTCATAAACACTTCACCACCTGACAAACGTACATTCCTTTTGAAATCAAGGGAAGCGTTGGAAAAAATGGCTGAAAATTCAACAGAAATCGAGGCAGACAATATAATTAAAAGGTATTCAAAAAGGCCAAAGCAACTTGAACATTGGTGTCTTGCTGATTATGTATCACAACTTGAAATAATATATCCAGCATCTGATGACGTGTTTTATGAAGAAAATGAGCATAATGATGATGAAAGAAATGATCCTGAAGAAATTGATCCAGACATGTTAGTTGAGGAAGGAATAAAAATCACGTTAAAAAGTGGCATCAGAATTAAATCCAGAAAAAAACCTAAAGTATTACGTTACGTTCGATATTCATTAAAAGTGGATCCAGAAAACTTTTACAGAGAAAAACTGTTATTATTTCATCCGTGGCGTAATGAGAGTGAAGATGTTTTAGGTGGACATAGTTCTTATGAAGCTCGTTACTTTGCTTTGAAGAATTTCATAGACTTTAAAGTCAGAGAATATGAGAAAAATGCTGATCAGTTGGATGAGGCAATGGAAAGGGCTGCTGATGACTTGAACTTCGATGAAATAGCACCAAGCAATGAGCAAAGAGAATGTGATGACCTGCATACGGGTTCAGTGGCAAGTGACCAGTTTGTTTATTTTGATCCAGATCGTCCGGAAGTACAACGTCAGTATGACATAGGAAATGACATTGGTGCTTCAGTAGCATTGGTAGATATTACTGTTAATACTAAACGAATGTCTGATGCAAATTATAGATCTCTTATACAGTCGCTAAATAGAAAGCAAATAGAGTTCTTTCAGCATGTTCTGCAAAGTGTCAAACGAAACCTGGAGCCTTTGCATGTATTTCTATCTGGTGGTGCAGGTGTTGGAAAATCAGTAGTAGTCTCAGCTTTACATGAAGCTTTGATGCGACATTTGTCTTCTTCGGCAGGGGACAATCCTGATGTATGTAAAGTACTTTTGTGTGCACCTACTGGAAAAGCTGCTTTTCACATAAGTGGGATGACTATCCACTCAGCATTTCGTATTCCGGCTAGTCAAGGCTACTCCATCAAACCATTACATACTGACACACTTAACACCTTACGAACCATATACAGAGATCTCGCTGTTGTAATGATTGACGAAGTTTCAATGGTTGGAAACAACATGCTGATGCTAATCAATCACAGGCTTCAACAAATTAAAGGTTCGACTTTGTTTTTTGGCGGTGTTCACATGATTCTGATTGGCGACCTGTTTCAATTGAAGCCTGTTATGGATGGATGGATTTTTGAAAACTTGAAAAACAACTTTGGTCCTCTTGCAACAAATTTGTGGCAGGAATTATTTGCAATGCATGAACTTGACGAAATCATGAGACAAAAAGATGACAAGGAGTTTGCAGAAATTTTGAATAGGTTACGTGAAGGAAAGCATCAACAAAGCGATATTGAAGTTCTTAAAAAACGTGAAATCAAAACAACAAATCCAGATTATCCAAAGAATGCTATTCACCTTTTCAGCACAAATGCCAGTGTGAATTCATTTAACAAAGAAGCATTCGACTTATCACCTAGTATAAAAATTGTCACAACAGCTTTGGATGCTGTAATAGGAGATGATACTCAATCTGTAAAAGAGCAAGTAATTTCTAGGTTGCCAAATGATGCCTCAAAAACGGCTGGTTTGCAAAAGAAACTAGGTATAGCTGTTGGAATGACGTATGATCTATGTGCAAATCTTGATGTTAATGATGGATTAGCCAATGGTTCAAGTTGTTGTATTAAATTCATAGAAAGCAAACAACAAAATACAAATAGACCAAGTGTTGTTTGGGTAAAATTCTATGACCAAAACGTAGGTTCTGAATGGCGTGCTAAATACAGACATTTATATCATATTGGTATTGATCCTTCTTGGATACCCATTTTTGATATCAAAAGAAACTTCGTTTACTTCAGAAAGACATTTCTGAGGATTCAATTCCCACTTCGCCAGTCTGCAGCCAAAACCATACATAAATCACAGGGTGACACTTTAAATGAAGTTGTTATTGACATGTCTGGTACACGAGTCTTTTCTCATGCACACTACGTTGTCATTAGCAGAGCAAAAACACTACAGGGTCTCAATATTTTGAATCTAAATGAAACAAAGATATCAGTGTCTGAAAAAGTCAAACAAGAATTGACTAGGTTACGAAATGAACAAGTTCTTGCTTTGTGTTATATTCCACTATATCAAATTCAAGACACTCTGGCAAAACTTGTGTTTTTGAATACTCGATCTTTGAAAAGTCACAAAGATGACATTTTCCAGGAACCAAATGTTCAAGATGCAAACATGATTTGTCTTGTTGAAACATGGCTTACTGCTGAAGATGAAATGCATACTTTGAATGTACCAGGATATCAGCTATTCAGAGCAGACGGTTACCAAAGTGGAAACACAAGACCTCACCGGGGTATTGCATTGTATTTTAAAGAAGGTATCCCTGTTGTTCAAAACAAAACACTCATTCAACAAGATCTTGAAATTGTTCTGACAGAACTTTTGTTTGACATGAAAAGAGTAATTGTTGTTACATTGTACAGGTCTCCTTCATGTTCAATAAGTTCCTTGAAAAAACATTTACTGGAATTTGTGTCACCAGTCACATACAATACAGAATTTGTAATTCAAGGTGACTTCAATTCTGATATCTTACAAGAACATACAGTCAGTGCCTTCATTGAAGAACAATTTCATTGCAAGCAAGTTGTTCAGAAAGCGACACATGATTCAGGATCACTTATTGATCATGTTTATTCAAACATTGAATCCATCAAAAATGAAGTGATAGAATGTGTTTGGTCAGATCATGCCTTAGTTTATTCTGCAATAGCTCATTAAAGACGCATTCATCACAGATTGTATCTAGAAAATTTACAATAAACAGCTTATGATTTTAAAAAACAACAATATCAATTTGATGTAGTAATACTCTATACTTCAACCCACCTGTGTAAAATTATTCCTACTTTCTGCATAATGCAGTCAGTAGGAATAAGGCGGTTTATGTCGGAAATGGGTTGACCGCCACTTTTCAGTATATATGTAATCAAACTTGGTAAGGAGACCTATTAAGAGACCTCCTAGTGCACTATGTTGATCACCATTTCATTCCCCAATGTATTGTTTTAAATTACAACACTCCTGTATTAAGAGACCACCTATGTTAATAATATTACTCTTCCATTGAGAGATCTCTTCATAAACTTGGATCTCTGAACACAGGTTTTTACTGCACTTAATTGCTAACTGACCACATCAATGCATTTGTTATTATGAACTTTTGTGTATTAAGAAAATTTTGTTTTAATTATTACAGTTTGTTATTCATATATTTTATTTATGCCGCCACCACCAAATGGTGAGGATGCATATAGTATTAGACATGTCCATCCATCTGTTCATCCTGAACATTTTGTTCGCTTATCTCTTCTCACAGTTTTCAACTGATTGTTTCAAAACTTTACAGCATGCTTATCCATCAAGACGTGCATTTCACTTCACCAACAAAATCAACCTTGTGTTAGCAAAGTTAAGGCCCCTTTTCCTTAACATTTCTGCGGATTGTATTTAATGGGGGCATTTACGTCCCATGGACACATTCCACTTTAAACTGTATCCTGCATAACTGTATCCTGCATAAGTGGATGTTTCTGATGTTAGAAATGAAAGTTATTGTTATAAAGATCATCAGTGTATTATACTTTTTTTTAACTGTACAACAAAAGGTAAAAATACGACTTCCCATTTTTTTTACATATTGTGTCATAAGATTAAATCTGTCATTTCCACTATATCATCAATTATCATTAATATGCTCCCCGTGTGGTTGCAGGAGTATAATACAACCACAGCAAATCCCACTAGAGGCAAAGGGGTGGACCTCACCTTCATGTTCATTTTGTCATTTTTTATCATGCTCATTCAAAGTTTTCTTCATGACACCACATATGCAAATGCGGAAACGTGGCCCCAGCGTAAATGGAGTGCCTACAATAGAATTTGGAGCAACTCTGCAGTTTAAAAGGTTCTACGCCAATTCTGGATGTAAATGGAAGATGAGCCTGGGATGTTCATCCCTGTTTGGCGCCATCTAACCTTTTTTGTGTTGGTGCGCCGTTAAAACCCAATTCAATTCAATTTATTACAAATTTTAAATAAACCCCAGTCCAATATTAGTCATGATTTTAACTTAAAATTTGTATGCATATATTTAAATAAGATGTAAAAAAAAAGGCAGAATTTAATTATACTCCGCTTTCACAAAGTGAAGTGGGGGTTATATTGAATCATATTATCTGTAAAGTCGCTTCATGTAACACATTTTTGTCGTGTCCTTCATTATAGCCCTGCTTTCATAAAGTGAAATGGGGGATATATTGTAATCACGTTGTCCATAATGTCGCATCACGTAACACATTTTTGTCGTGTGCGTCCTTTCATGACGCATCCCATAACTACCATTTCTCAAACAGTTTTCAATCGGTTGTTCCCAAACTTCATATACACACAACAACTGATGACCTTATGTCCCTCTATATCACCCATTGTTAATTAACAAATTATGGCCCTTTGACTTTGTTTAAGCGAGGGTATTTTTCACCTTCAGTGATAGTTTTAGTTTTATCTTAGATATTCTACTGTAGCCTGGGGTTAAATTATATATTATCGGAGCAATATCATCAGCAATTAATAATATGCCAAATAAGATTGTTTTGAACTTTTCTATTAATACGTGGTCACGATTCGTAAACATGGAAGTTATGTAGAACAGTTTAAATAAATCTGTGACTTTAAAAAAAAAAAAGCAGTGGCAAAAAAACAATAACGTGGCTCCAGCATAAATGGAGTTTCTACGATAGAATTTGCAGCAACTCTGCAGTTCACGGTGAGAAAGTTCTAGGCCCATTTTCCATATTTTATCTCGATGTACATGGAAGATGACCCTGGCATGTTCATGCCTTTTAGGCGCCATATAACCTTTTCATGTGTTGGTGCGCCTTAAAACCCCAATTTAATTAAACACAAGTCAAGATTATCTTGTGTCACTTTAAATACGTCAGCTGTTATCAAAGTTTATGATTAATATAACGATAAAACATGATTAATTACATCAATAACATACTTTGTATACTAGGTAGTATTATTTGTTAAATTTGTTAACTTGTTCAGATGTATTATCATTTTCCTGTATAATGACACCAAGTTTGGCGAAGATGACATGAAAGACTGTAATATGAAGATAGCGATATGGTCAGATTTCAAGCACCTGGTCTGTGAACACTTGATTACAATGCCATGCACTTTTAATAGAAAAAGATTCTTCACATTATCAAACATTAAAGCAATGGTAATATTATATCGTTTTAGATGGTAACGACAGTCAAAAAAGAACATAGTTTTACAACATCTTTGTCACTTAAGCTTTCTTTGATTGAACAGCTTTGCCATTAAATGAAAACGAGAAAAAAGGTCCTGTAGAAACCACAGCACCCAAACACAATGACATCGTACACTCGCATTGTACTACAATGAACAAATTAAATATACAGTGAAAAGGACAGTGCGCAACACAAATAGTGGTGAAGATGGTTATCAACTTGAAACAGTCAACAGCCAGATAACAGATAACAGTTTCGACATAACAGCTGTGACGTTACATTACATTTCTCAGCATAAAAGCTTGGAAATAACAGCTTTGGTTTTACATGACATTTCTCAACAAGAATAGCTTTGCCAAAGTCAACATTGGTTCTTGATGAACATATAATGATCACACATATCGCCAACTGCAACAGGCAATATCAGGATGTAAACATTAATTTTAAGAAGTCTATCCACAAACAGAATACATTGATTTCAGTTAGTTTCAGAACTGTGGTAATTGTTTACACATGAAGAAAGAATATATACTCAGAGCTATGCAAGGACATATTAATGTTTTGTTCCAGAATTACTGAAGCATCATCGGTAGCGCATACAACTTCAAACGTGATAATTAAGCTTCCAAAGTTGCACAAGAACAATTATGCTGTAATACCTATTGCTTTCATGTATTGTTCAGCAAGATTTATACAAAATGATTTATTCCAAATTGCAACAGACTATCCACCAGCATTTCCATATTAAAAAAGTCATTCTGCAGACACAACTGAATTCATATCGTTGAAGACCATATATAACCCAACCTCGTCATGGAAGGAAACATCTAGTGTTGTGTTCCAGTATAAGTGAAGAAGTGTCATAATTGAAAGTGCATATATATTCCAAGTGTGACCATTCCAGGATCGCAAAACTTATTCTGTGCCATAAACGCTTACAGAAATAACCTCAACCAAAGCTATGGAGAACTGGACATGATTACTGGACATCCAACAAATGAAAAGAAACTTTTAACCACTTCTACAAAGATGATCTGAAAAGTATAGAAATAGAAACATATATATACATGCAATTACAGTTTTTACCATCAATTCAATGTTTGTGATATAGACACAAAAAACTAACAGTTTACATAAAAATGGAACAGTTCAAATCGATTAAAATCTCAAAATAGTTTTATTTTATGTACACTTCAATAATCCCCGGGTGTGGTTGCCCACCCCATTCATGTTTTTATCGTGCTAATTCAACGTCTTTATCATGACAGCGCTTATGATGACACCGCGTGTGAAATGTGGGTCCATCATAAATGGAGTATGTACTATAGAATTTGCAGCAACTCTGCAGTTCTGAAGGTAATAAAGTTCTCGGTCCATCTACATATTTTACCTTGATGTAAATTGAAAATGAGCCTGGCACGTTCATTCATATTAGGCGCCATATAACCTTTCATGTGTTGGTGCACCTTAAAACCCAATTCAGTTCAATTCAGTTCAATCCTTGTACACTTGAATAAAAACATGGTCATCGTGTCATTTATAATACTGACTGGTTATTCGTTTATTTTTGTTCCATCATATTTATTTTTTCAAATTGAAGTTGTGCGTGTCTAAAGCAATATACATGCCTGTGTTATTTTTCATACTGATCCTCAAATCTTTTTTCATTTTGTTTTGCCAAAGCACAGAACATAATGGATAGCACAATTTTTAATATTATTTACCATCTCAATCCATAATGTTTCTTGCATTTTTTTTTGGCAAAGCACAGAAGAAAACTACAACTGTATGTCCTTAATAATATATTTGCATTCTTTTGGGTACAATTCGAAGAGTCACAAAAACATCAACTCATTGTTTCACTTGTGCCTATTTATATGAACAGCTTTGTCATATAGAAAACTGTTGCGCATCATGAAAAAATACGTCTGAAAATTCATCATTTCCTTCATCATGATCCCTGCATTGTTTCAGGTGCCATCTCGCTCACATCAAAAATAAACATGGCTCCAGCATAAATACAGTTTCTACGATAGAATTTGCAGCAACTCTACAGTTCAGGGTGAGAAGGTTCTAGGCCCATTTTCCATATTTTATCTCGATGTACATGGAGGATGACCCTGGCATGCTCATGCCTGTTAGGCGCCATATAACCTTTCATGTGTTTTGTGCACCTTCAAACCCAATACAATTCAATTCATCATTTCCTCATGAAAACAGTAAAACAAGAGGACTGCAAATCCCGCTAAGGCAGACGGCTAGAAGCTCACTTCATGTTCATTGTCTTTTTTTGTCATGCTCATTAAAGGTTTTCATCATGACCCTGCATGCGAACATGGCTGCATCGTAAATGGAGTCTCTAGAATTTTCAGCAAGTCTGCAGTTGTACTGGTTAGGTATTCCAGGCCGATTCTCCATATTTTATCTCTATGTAAATGGAGGATGAGCATGGCATGTTCATCCCTGTTTTTGTCATAATTATAACCTTTCTTTTGATCATAATTCAGTTCAATTTAACTAATGAGTGATGCTTCTAACATCAATGTAGTATTTACAACAAAATTATAAATTTCAATATATGAAGGGTAGATTTGCAATGTCATTTTCTGTCAATGCCATTTATGTCACATTTTTTCATGGTATACTGTAAAAACCATTTCTACTTGATTAATTAGCATGTAGTCATGTACCATTAATTCTGATACTGTTAACTGATATTATGTTACAGATGTTCATTTTTGTTTATCTTTAGATAAGTGTTAAAATAAATTAATGTACTTAGCATTGTGTGTACTGTTCTTTGTTAAAGCCAATATATTATACTGTTTTTTTTCTTATTTTGTCTTTATGTAAAATGTACATACATTACATACTAAAATTTACAGCAAAATTAATTCCAGAGTGAATAATTTCATAAAAATTTAAGGAAGCCATACTTGATTCATCAATGGTATAATAGCCAGTAGAGCGTTCACAGGCCCTCTTGGGCCTCTTGTTTTTTATCATACTCATGCAAGGTCTTTATCATGACACCGCGTATGCTATAGAATTTGCAGCTACAGTTCTGCAGGTAAGAAGGTTGTAGGCCCATTCTCCATAGTTTATCTTGATGTAAATGGAGGATGAGCCTGGCACGTTCATTCCTGTTAAGCGTCATATAACCTTTCATGTGTTGGTGCGCCTTAAAACCCAATTCAATTCTTTTAAATCTTGCATATGTCGCTGGGTCAGGAAATTACGAATCCAGGTGTTTAGGGGTCCGTCTACGACATAGTTATTCACCAAGGCAAGAAGCTTTTCTTGGGGACTGCATGTATCGAAGGCCTTCGAGAAGACTAGTATGATCATGTCTATTTGACTGCCGGCGTGTTGGGTTTTACAGGAGTACCCAGACCTTAAGCCATGCTGAAGAGAGGTAATTATTCCATTGTTTTCTAGATGTCTGAGTATATGTCTGCAGATGATATGTTGGAACAGCTTGCATGAAATGCAGGTGAGTGATACAGGCCGATAGTTCTCTGGGAGGTGTTCCCTGTCTTGAACACAGGGCGATGAGCACATTTCGCCAGTCCTTTGGGAGTTGACCAAGTTGGATGGATGTTGGAATAGCATGCTTAGCCCAGGAGTCAGTTGTGTAGCACAATTATTTAGGATGGTGTTGCAGATCTGGTCTGGACAACTGTCAATGGCTGGTCCATAACTTTTTTTCATTTTCAGTCAGCCGGTGGGATTTTGGAGTTGAGTTCGCTATGAGGCAGTGCCTTATTCATATCAGCGAACACAGCACAGATCTGGAAAAAAAAATACAAATGCGATTACAAAAGAAGTAGTCTATTATCGTAAGCAAGAAACCTTCAAATAATATTGCCGTCAAAATGTGAAAATAGAAAACTTTGCAAAGAAACATAAATATGTAGAAATGTGTATTTTAATACATACCGAGCAAGATTATGAAAACGTCTTTATTTATCATCCCGTTTTTCCGTAAATCCTAAATTTCAATCGGAACTCTTCGCAGATTTCCGTATTTGGATCATCCAATATTGATATCGAATCACGGAAATCGACGAGATTAGTTCGATTTCATTCGTGCCAAACCCAAACAACCTTAGTAATTTCCGAAAATGTTACGGGAATTATAATAAAATGACAAGACGTCATTGACTAACGTGATCATTGTATGTCATCACATATTATGACGTATGGTTGTTTGCAAACAATTAGTGAGCACATGTGCACGTTAGCACAGATCTTTCTAAGGTTCTTTCTTTCTTTCATCCGATGCTATTGTACACACATTTTTGATTATCACGGTAGCTTCTTTTCTGAGGATAGGATTTCGTATGTGTCGTGTGCGGCCGTTTCCAAAGGTCCACTCTCATACTCTTTTAACTGCACATAGCCGTCAAAGTCCAATGGATGTCAAGAGTGAGATACAGTTCCAAGTGGCTGTTGTTCCTTGGTTTGGGGTCAAGAGTAGCAGGGTGGGTGGGGAGGCACAGGAAAACAGAGACGGTGTGTGGTTGGAGTCATCATAAAATTTAATACAATTTATTTAAGCCACATAATAATTATTTATCTTATTTTTAACACACATTTGAAAGCCGATTTCAATGTCACAGAAATAGAAAATCATGCATTTTTGGGTGTAAATATTGGAAAGGTGAACTAAATTTTATAAAAAGAAATCTCTAACAAAAAGAACGTATCTACTTCCAATGTATGCTTGTGAGCGTACTTTAACAAAAGCGAGATTTTGAACTTGCATATAGTATATCTCTTCCTGCACGGGGGACCAACGGCTTAACATCCTTAAGAAGAATGGCATACTTTCACAGTTACGGTACCTAATAAAATACAGATCTAAGAGAGTGTGTTTTTAATTCCCGAAACGTGACCCACCGGGAGTTGAACCTGGGACTTTTGTATCGAGCGACAAGTATTATAATGACTCGGCCATCGCATCTTTTCACCGCCACAGGCCATTACGTGGACACGGTTTATTTCGTTTAAGCAATTACAGATTAGCCGTGGGCGGAGCTTATTAAGTTCTATCGATACAGGTCATTTGTGGGCGGAGCTTATCGGACTATTTACAATCTAGTCTACTAAAAGATCGACAATTGTCTCTGTATTTATATTAGAAACTGAATTAAAACAAGATATATATGTAGTGAAAAAGAAGGAAGCCTCAATCATTTTTTAAGCGGCATTTAATAATTATAAACTATCATCGGCGTACACTGATTATACTAAATTGTTTAAAATTAAATGCGCAACGCAAACAATTAATCTCATTCGCAACTAATACATTATGTATACTTCTTATTTTCATACATGTACTATTCGTTGCGAATGTACATGAAACGCCGTTAAATTATTTATTTAAAGTATCAGTCCAGACAAATCGGAAAAAACATGCCAGACACATGCTTTTGCCACCAATACATGTCATGTTATGCCAGTTTGTTTAATGGTATGAATTGAAGTTGTCATATTAATATTTATGATTAAAACACTGACAAAAAATAAACAACTGTGTGTTGAATTTATTCTTATACTCCATTGCTCCATATAAAGCTAGAACAATTTAAAACAAGAGCTGTCGGAGAACAGCGCAGCTTGACTATTCGATTTTTTAGATAATAATAAATTATATAGCTAGTATATACCATCAAAAACAAGGCTAAAACAATGTGGGGTGGGGTTGGGGGAGAGGCGGGGTGAATGGTGGGGGAGTGGGGGTGGTGAGGGCAACATATATGTGTAAGAAGCTATGTAACAATTCACCAAAACAAGACAAAATATGAAGAAAAAAAAATCAATAAAAAAAGATCCAGTTTAAAGTTGGGATGGGGGAGAGGCGGGGTGGCGAGGGAAACATATATGTGTAAGAAGCTATGTCATAATTGACCAAAAAAAACACAGAAATATGGTAAAACAAAATAAAACAAAATTATTTCGAGTGGGGGGGGGGAGTGGGACAGGGGTGTGTATGTGTGTGTGTGTGGGGGGGGGGGGGGGGGGGGGGCAAGATAGCTATGTGTAAGAATTGACAAAAACAATACATAAATATGTAAACAAGTTTCGAGTGGGGGGGGAGTGGGGGGGGGGGGGGTTAGTGGGGATAGTGGGGGTGGAGAGGCAGGGAGAGTGTAAGAAGCTATGTGTAACAATTTACCAAAACAACACAGAAATATGTAAAAATTAAATAAAAATATTCTAGCTTCGAGAGTGTGGTGGGCTGGCGTTGGAGGGGTGGCAGGGGGAGGGGGAGGGGCAACATGTGTAAGAATTGATAAAAGCAACACAGAAATATGTAAAAAAAATCAAGTGGGGCAGGGTGGGGGTGGTGGTGAGAGACGGGGATGGGTGGGGGGAGGGTGCAACATATATGTGTAAGAATTGACTAAAACAACACAGAAATATGTAAAAAAAAAAAAATAGAGTTTCAAGTGAGGGGTGGGGGAGGGGTTGAGAGGCGGGAGCGGGTGGGGGAGGAGAAGTGGGGAAAAAAGGGGTTAGAAGTGTGGGGGTGGGTCGGGAGGCGGGCAGTT
This sequence comes from Cyrtodaria siliqua, assembly GCA_037043455.1. Lineage (NCBI taxonomy): Eukaryota > Metazoa > Mollusca > Bivalvia > Adapedonta > Hiatellidae > Cyrtodaria > Cyrtodaria siliqua. The sequence continues at coordinate 19,815 of JAWPHD010019280.1, forward strand.
GGTGGAGGTGGGAGCCCATGCCCCAGTATGGGTGAAGTTTGAATAAGATGCATAATGCTGTAAGAAATCCCAAACCAAAATTATAGATATATACATGCTTACAGTCAAACCTAGATCTGCCTTTATTGCACATTTTATGGGCCATCACAATTTGGGTTCCATGGGCGCAAGGGTGGACAAAAACAAAACCTGTACGAAATCCCCCTCAGATGTGTCTTTTGCAAAATGTTATTTCTATAATTCTTTCAAAGCAAAAAAACAACAACATTGTTTTGGAGTAAATTTAAGAGGAATTTTAATAACCAATTAAACATGATGTTGTCTTATTGGAATTCTTGCTGTTAATTGTCTAAATGTAAACAGTCATTATACCTAAGTTAATTGTCAATTAATTTGTTGTTTTGCTGTTTTCTTATCTGGACATGTTTAATAAAATGTTGAAAATACTGCTTGTTTTACTAAGAGTTGTCCCTAACTGTCATGAATAAACTGAAAACCTTAAAAACAATGCTAGAGTATTTGTTGTTTTTTAACATTTTGCAAAAGACATATCTGAGGGGGATTTCGTACAGGGGGGTTTTGTCCACCCTTGCAAAAATATCAGGGGGGCTTATGTCCACCTTGTAAAAGGTTCAGTTTTTTTTTTGTCCACCTTGTAAAAAAACATGAGGGGGCTTTTGTCCAGCTATACAAAAATGAGTAGGGGGGCTTTTGTCCGGGGGTGGGGTGTGTGTGTGTGGGGGGGGGGGGGGGGGGGGGGGGGCTTTTGTCCGTATTTCACCTGTAAACACAGCTTACACGCAAAATTTGATGTGAAACAGACACATTTTAAGGGCTATCAGAATTTGGGTTTAATGGGAGCCCAGGGGTTACAGGAACCAAAATTACTTAAGCAGCCCTTAAGATAATGCTATAAGGAAGCTAATGGCCAAATTTGGTTGTGCTAGGGTAAGAATTGTAAGAGATATAGACTTGTAAACACATCTTACACGCAAAATTTGATGTGAAATGGGACACATTTTATGGGCTATCATAATGTGGGTTCCATTGGAGCCCATGGATTACAGGAACCAAAATTGCTTTTGCATGCCTGTCATTGGAATTCTGTTTATGAAACATTTATTTAATAAATTATTGTTTTATTGAGTTTCCCAGAATGGGTCTGATTTATAATTTGATAATAAAAACATCCGTAAATAATAATTCTACATGGGATGAGACATGCCGCTTTTATATAGATATATAATGAAGTAATACTTGTTAATACAGTGTAGGTAAAGACTGTTACTGAAAACTTATACATTTGACGAGCATCTGACGAGCATCTCTTTCCTTGTGTGAACGTCTCCGTGGCCGAATGGTAAACGACGTTGCATTGTAAACCATCGCCTCGCATCGCTGCGGGTTCGAATCCCACTGGGAGCTCGACTTGTAAGTGAGAAAGTGTCGATTCTTACGGATGGCGGGAGGTGTACAGTACTGGTTCTACCCAGGTAAAGTGGGTGGTCTGCCTCCACCACAAAAACAATCGACCGTCATATCGATGGTCTAGAATTATAACGTCGTAAGTGAAAAATCATAGTTTTCGGGAAAGTGAAAAAAACGGACTGACGGTATCAACTGTGTGAATTCTCTGAACAATCTCATAAGACATAAGCTGTAGTTTGCTTTCTCATAAAATAAAGTATTTGTTATTTTAAAACAAAAATGTTTGACTTTGCAATCTGAACAATTGCACTTACGAGCTTATGTTATTAATAATCGGAAAGGAAGATGTTCATCGAAAAGTTGTATATGGCCGTAACGACCTTTTAAAATATGTTAAAAGCGATTATTAAACCACAGTAAGTGTCTTATAAAAGTTTGCTAGTTCATGCTACACTGTTGATCGAAATGTAGAATGCATATGGGACCATGCGTGTATTAGAATATATCTATTAGAAATTCTTTTATTTGTTAAATTTAAATCACTGATATAAAAACCACGATCTTATTATTAATTTAATGAAATATTAATGGTAACGTAACATACAAATACGGACACGAATTATGTCTCATTGTTGTAACAATTATAACATTTAATAACAGAGAACTGGGAGTTGTATTCACTAATGAAAAGAAAACTAAACAATCACCGGTATGTAACATTTAAAATCTTATAGCATTTCAGTCCTATAATAACAAATAACGATCACATCTGTAACAACAGTGTATCGGCAAAACTAATACATGTTTGTTTGGAATTTTACATATCCATACATATTTCGAAAGGCATGTGCTCTTTTTAAAGATCTGTGCGCTCTACCCACCACCATCCCACGGATGGAAAATAGTGATCGTAACTCACTCTTAACTGTTTTTCTAAGAGTATATGTAAGAGCTGATGCAAGTTCGGAAACACCATAAGACATTGTAGTGTGCTGGATGGATGGACATACATGTAAGCATGCTTCTTATTTAACACTTAAATAGTTTTAGTTTGTAACAAAATGTATATGAACAGCCTGTCGCAATGTGTTTACAATATCAACATCATACACAATGAGTGCATTTCAGTCATAGCGAATTTCAAAACATGGCTGTCAAATCGTTTATAGCGAGCTCACGCGCGCGCAAGCGAGCTCTACGGTAACGCGAGTAGCAAATACTACGGGGAAAAAAACAGTGGTAAAAAAGTCGAAACACAGTTAACTCCCTTGTTAAGGGGAGGTCATGGCTATATTCGTTCCAAACGCAGTTAACTCCCATCTGTTTGGTATCCGGCCAACCTCTATTCGCGTTGGTTCTAGTCCATCCAGTTGGCCGGTTACCAGACTTCATTGTTAATGTGACGTCATTATGTAAACGACGGTCAGGCAGTTTATAAAATAATGGTGATTAATATGAATTTTAGGCACTGCCTAAGACCGAGCGGAGCTCTTAAAATTAATACCCACATGAAATATCGGATTGCATGTAAAATTTAACTTGTAAACCAAATAGTTTACTCTTAATAATAATTCTATATTGTTGTGATTAAATACTAACCTATCTTATGTTTCTTGTCAATCAACATATGAGTAAATTAATTGACTATTCATAATTTCGATCATCAAAGTCAGCTGACCAAGCAATGGCCTAGGCATTTGACACACCTCTACATTGTGGTAGGTGGTAAACTCAAACTCGATCTTTATCATAGTTTGTTTGTTTGTATGGTGTTTTACGTCATTTTCAACACATGTACTGGCTGTATACCAGATATCGTCATTTTTATGTTGTTTCTTTAATATATCTAAAACAAAACTAGTCATCTCATAAATATTTTTGCCGGTGGAGAAGCTTACCCTTTTGCCGTAAATATTCTGTGTTTACATTGTTCCTATTTTCAGTAACAAGTGTCACGTGACCGTTACTAAATATAGACTGAACTGGGCCGGTCGTTTGAGCTGAATGTAGTAGTTATCGTCATGTTCAGTTTAATACCGAATAATCCATGTTTGGGATGATGAAAACGTGTGTAGTTATTAATTGAAACATAAATATCCCATTGCATATGAATACACAAAAACAATATCTATAAAAATACTATATCTACAATTTAAAATGTTTTTTCAACTGTAGGTATCGGATGTAATTTACTTCACTAATTTAAAGGTAAATAACTGATTGATTGACGTGAACTATTTGTCTCCCTTGGCTGAAAATGTTTAGCACATGCTTCTAGTTTTTTGGGCATGTTAACTTGATTCAATCGTTCGACGTAAAAGGTCAGCTATTTTAAAAGGAAATTTTCCTGCGTATGCGCATTAGCGTCTGATTCCCCCGATTGTGTTTTGTTTATAACGGTATTTATATAGGTAAACGGGTTGGTTTGAGAGTGTATGTTAACATTTCTAAACTATATTTTCCTCTCCAATCGTCTGATGATAGCGGGTAGTGATTTGTAAGGTGGGGTCGAAAAATAATCACAACATCGAGCGTTTTATTGATAATGACGAAATCTGGTGAATGACGATAACTGGTACACAACCAGTAAGGTTATATACTAGTACGACGGTCGATTTTTTTTGTGTTGGAGGCATCCACCCACTTTTCCTGGGTAAAACCAAATTTTGAAAATTATCTTATTTTTACTCTTTCAACTCAAGAGGCACCTTTCCTGGGTTTATATTGTTTTCCAGAGAGAATTATTTTGTATCAGACATATCTTTTTGGCAGCTACTACAAACAGTGTCATTGAACATTTTCAATTCAGTTCTTCTTTCTAGACAAATTTCGCATTTAGAAAAAACGTACGACATCTGTTCTATTTCAAAGGCAAGTATAGCACCCATAGCAAGGTTGAATTTTTCATCTTTCTGTAATGGTGCAGCTTCTGGTATGTCATTTATTTGATATGTTTTGATAATATACCTTTTTTCCCGTTTATTTCTCATTTCCCTTTTCTTTGATTCTGACTGTGTTTCGTTTTCAAGAGGTTTTGATTCCTAGTTTCCTACATAAAGATTGGATGTCATTGGTAATATTAGAGTTGGAATTTGAGTCCTTATTTGGTTCAGTATATGGTGTACTAATATAATTTTCTGAATTATGTTTGCTCTTGTTGCCATGCGTGTTTTCGGTGGGTGATATTCGCTTTTTACTTTTACTACTATCAGCGTTTTTAGAACTTGAAACTGTTTATTGTTCAAAAGTAAGTCAACGGTTGTACATGACAATTCTCCTTCATTGGTTGAAAAAGAATACATGTGATATTGCTCTGCACCAAACTCATGTTACATTGATGTTGTAGCTTAAAATGGTAGACACAGTTTCAATCTCACAAGCTGTGGCCCACCCTTGACCATTTATCATTTCCCTCTCGTATAAAAGTTTGGTCATGTCAGGACTGTGGTAAATTTGGACTAACTCCTCCATGCCAACCCTGTTATCAGCAATATTATAAAATTATTGCCTTTTAGTGAGGTCGATATGTGTATATATTACATATTTGTCTGTGATTTGTATAGGAAATACTGGGAATAGAAAAGCTATATCTACTCGTTTGCCCAGTGGGAGATATTTCCCAGTACGGAACATTGTTCGGCCTTTTGCATCAGTGGCGGGAATGCCAAATGACGTTCCGATTGTTTTACGGACGTCATCGTCAGATTCCGCCACTAGGAAATAACGATTACGGAAATTAACGAAGAGTTCCGGTTCCACTTGTTTTGTTTGTATGACGTAACGTCGTCTTGGATGACGTAACGTCGTCTTGGTGTTCTGGTGTAAAAAGGCATTAATCATTAGAAATATTAATAAAATCATTTTAAATTATGTAATATATATACTCTGTAAAAGAAGTTTTGGACCATGGCAGTGTTCGAACCCGTACAATGATTGCTGAACCATGACATTCGATCATAACCCTTATTATCTCAGTTGATAATTCACAATAGATCAACAATCGACAATAATTATCGTTTACAATGAAAGTTTGCGAAAAAATAATAATCTTTTTATTGGTTACTCGAATGTGTCCGTAACTATTACTTTGTATGGACTTTGCAACATTTTTTACAGACCCTTTGTGTGTTCGCGATATTTTTTTAAAATCAAATCTTTAATGTTTCTGGTACCAAATTAACCGGGTAGGGTAGACCTTGGTTACTAAAAAAAGATACTTAAATTTTGTCCACTAGTTTTATTTTTATATGACTTTATATACCCTGGTCCAAAACGTTTTTTTACCGAGTATAGTTTAATAACCAGTGTTTTTGAGATACTGAAAATATCTCCCTCGGTAGAGAAATAGCCCCTATATAAGAACTCGTGCTCCGCACTCGTTCTTATATCAGGGCCATTTCTCTACCTCGGGAGATATTTCCCGTATCTCAAAAACACTGGTTATTAAACTCTATTTATCGACCTGATATTGCCTCGGTCGATATCACTTTTCTCAGGTCGATAAATACAACACATATCGACCGAACACAACTTCATCAATGGCGGCGCTTCCGGTGCGACACAGTTTTTTTGCCCAGCCAGGTACGATTTCAACATTTGCACATGTGTTACCATTAGCCGATCATCGTCGGCCGGCTGCGCCGGCCGAGCTCTGTTCGGTACCATTAGCCGATCATCGGTATTACCAGCTGAGAGTCAAGGTAACGATATTTCTAACTAAACTTTAAAAGCTACTGCAGTATCAATAATCTAAAATACAATGTTTAAATGAAAACGCATCGCACTTTAGTGATATAGATAGATGTTACGGTAAAGTCGGTGGGTGGGGAAATTTTAATAACCGCAGAATGCAGTCTGCTGTTGCCGGTAGCGGAAGTTAAGTTTAAACGAAATGTGAGCGTTTTTACAGATGTTGAATGGTGCTTAAAGATTCAGTTCTGTTTATTATGTTCTGAAAAATGGTTTGGCGTAGGAACAGGGATGGGGTGGGGGCCCAATAATGTAAAGGGGGTGGACAGGGAATGATCAGAGTATGTTAAACGGGGCCTGGGCGGCACAGTATGTTTTGGCTCCCACTCCACCCCACCACCAAAAAAAAAATGTGTCCCGAAATTTTACAGTCTAGTGGCAAAACAATGCATTTTAATAATAAAGAAATATATCTATATCGGTGAATAAAATACAGTTTTTAGTAGGAGTTTGGATGGTTTCATAGTAATTTAATCACTAGCATCGGAACGATTCTAATTGATTCTAACACAACAATAACCCCATTGTTTATGCTATTGTGGGGGCACTATATTTTATCGGAGGTCAAGGTAATCAGGCTGCTATGTTTACAGGCTGTTCCATTGGGCGCCCCTGTATGCAAAGTTATGCATGCCAGTGCATGGTACAACATGCTTAAATACACCAGTATCACATGACAAACAATTAAGTCATTGCTTATGGCGTTTAGCTTGCGCTGTGTGACGTCAAACGTTCTCAGACAGACTCAGCTTGTTCAAGAAGCTTATTAATGTTACTTGTACTGATGCATATGATGGGTTGAGTGCAAGCTTTGGGAGCATGGCAAGTTTGATGTAATTAACATTTCATTAAAATTACTGTTGAGTTTGCCTTCGTGTATATTTACCAAGTGATGTAACGTGGCGCTTCCAACGGATGAAATATACGCAGGGAATTAATGGAACAGTTGTATTTTATCGTAGAATAACATACAGTGGTCTCTCTTCATTTGTATATGATTATGAAAGACTGCGCAGGTCTAGAATTATTTTAGAAATAGAAATAAACATGATAATCCAGCCAGGAGATAAGTCAGAAAATACACTTGTACTCTGGTGAAAATGAGCATATATATAGAGGATCTTACATGAGTGACTGAGTATTATTGATTTTAATAAAAGAGTTTGATAAAATGATAGTATACGAGGCCCTTGCCGAGTATCCTATATTTTTATCCAACGAGTTTATTAAAGTCAATAATACACAGTCACGAATGTAAGATTCTGTTTATCACATAACACACCTACGACGTGATAGTTTCACTTTATTATTCTTTAATGTTGTAAATTCTTCTTATATACGGCGGCAAATTGTAAGACAAACCATGACGTTGTTTTGTTGTTAACATGACGTCACTATGCTACGCGGCTGTAAATGCGTTTGCCCTACAAATAATGCGACACCTTATACCAAATTTAACGTTACTAACATTCCTTTTATGAAGTAATGAAGTAAGATTTCAAATAATGATAAAAAATTAAGGCGTCTGAACGTACCGTATGATAAACCATGCAAACAAAATGTTTTACTGTATACACACACAGTGATTCGGTCCTCATTTGAAACTGTAATACACTACTCCCAGAAGCCATGTTATGTGATAAACACAAATATCATAAATATTAATTATATACGCAACTAAACACATATCAACTGGAATTATTTTATTGTTTAAAATAAACAATAATGCCATAAGAAACAAGACAGGGAAGAATACATACTTTAATCGAAATTTTCTAAGTTCAAGGCCCGAAACACAGATTAAAATGCACATGTTATACTTCATAGTGACTAACTGATTATAACTGATGATTGATCGGTTACATCCAATCAATGGTAACCAATTATCCATTGTAAGTTTTAACCGATTGCCCATCACTAGTAACTGGCAGATGAATGATATAATTTGGATCGTGATACCTCATTTTTGCAGCTTATTAGCACAATTTTAAAAAAATTATATAGCGCGTCTGATTTCAAATAATTTTCAGTTGATGGAGCTAATTGCTCAATCTGGTGTTACCAACCTCCCAAGGCACATTATTATTGATACTATAACAACAGGTAATAATGTGTATTTAAGAATTGATTCACTAATTTTCGGTATACCTGGGGTTTTTACGACGGTAATGGTTGGCAAATTTATCATAAATGCAAAGTGAATAGAAAATTTACCATGAAGCTATTTATGGTAAAGTTGCCATTCATTACCACCGTTCAAACCCCAATATTTATATTGCATTGACCTTAAATGAAACCCGTTTATTTGCTGCATTTAAATTCCCAGTGAAATAACACTTTTACGTTTTGGGCAGAGTTAAAGCAAAAAAGGTATAGTTTATTCGTTTGACTAACTTGAGAACTGTCGTAATTTGCTAAAAAAAAGCGTGCAACGTCACTGTTACCAAGTATTATAAAAGTATTAAATTCAATATTTCTATATTTTTACGGGTTATGAAAAACATTTAAGCTAGTTTAAATTTAGCGAGAAGTGTCTCGGGACTTCACACACTTTAAACTAGTCTAATATTTTGCAGATCTAAATATTGAATTAAATCCTTAAAAAATCAATTCTTCGATGGATTAATCTAGTTTTTCATTTGCCTGACTCCAGTACATGTTTGTTAACATCCCTCGGCTAGGAAATATTTTCCTTTTTGCAGTGTTATACAGTAGCTTCTTGATCATACATTTTTTAATGGCATATCAACACATTATCTAAGGTTATTTAAAACCGCCCAAGGCAGAGGAAAAGGATATATAGGAATCATATAACCTTCAATACACGGGACTGTCCACTTTATGTCCAGCGCATCCTTGGCCGGTATAGTAAAGAGGCTGCATCTAAAACATTCTCGTCTCTCATAGCTACAGGTTTGAATCCCACTGTAAGCTTGACTTGTCGAGTGAGAAAGTGTCAATAATCACGGTCGGCTGCGACAACAGCTGGAGGTATACAGTACTGGTTCTACCCAAGAAAAAAAATGGATCTGCTTCTACCACAAAAAAAAGACTGTCATATATAGCATAACATGTGCTAAATGACGTAAACATAACACAACATTCAAACAGTTTATGCCACATCAAAAAGACCAAGCTAAGAAATTAAACGCATTCCGATGGGCACATTGAAACACTCAATGGTGCAAGTAAGTGCAGCAAGTAAGATCTCTAGATTCAATGTCTACCATGCTGTGTCACGACCGTTTCAGAAATTAAGACGTTTCAGACAAATGCTATCAATAGTGTTTGCTGAATCGGTTATAAAACTTTGTTTTGAAAATACGTGTTTTTAGCTCTACTGGCCAAGAGCCAGCAGAGCTTTTGGGGTGGCGAGTTGTCGTCTGTCGTCCCTCTGTTAACTTTTACCTCGTTAAGGGGGCACTCCACAGTTTAATGTACATTTCTCAATCATCAAACCCATGACAAGCTCTTAGCCTGAATCCTTGAGCAAAAATAAATCACATCATCATTGTGTCATACATTTCTTAGAAGACAATAAAATTACCCATGTTTCCATACCAAATAAAAGTATCAAAAAGCATTTTCTGTACAACTTTAGTCCCATTTCTTTAAGATTACCCCACCCCTTAAAACATGCTAAAAATGCAATTTTAGCAATATTTCAAATGTCAATAAATAAAAACAAACAATTTCCTACACATATCAGGGTCATGTCTGCACTCATAATGCTCTTGCATATCAGGAAATGCTAAATTTTACATACCTAGTCCGGCATTTTAAAAAGTTATTCCACGCTGATCTCCTCGTCAGTGAATATCAGCCATTTTAACTACTTTTAGGAAGTTTTTGATTGGTTCACATTTTTCTATTTATAGCCTCCAAAAAAACCAAAGAATGCATATTCCAATACACCAAAATAAACTTAGAAGTAATCAAAACTGAAAAAAACATCAAACATGTGCTTCATAATTATTATAAAGACCATCCATGGACCTAAAAGATGCTTAGTTGATTTCTTTCTGATTTACACCATGGACAACTGAGGAGTGCCCCCTTAAGGGAAAGTTGTCCGTTAAAAAAAAATTAAAACGCCCCTTTTTCCATTTCGGGAATTTATTCCGGACGTCTTGACATACGTATTATTGCGATTGTCCAAAAATTGGCCTAACAGCACCTTTTTAAGATAACACTGAAATAGCCTTTTTAACAGCTTTTTTGCAAACTTTTTTCTTTCGGTCTGTTTTTTTCCATAGCATGAAAAAGGTCTGAAATTTGCAATCAGAAGTCATTTCCGCTCTAAAAAGTTGCCTCCTACAACCCGATTTATATAAAGCCGCTATCTTATGCGATTTTTTTTTATTTTAACGCGACACGACATAATGACGTCATGTGACATGACGTCACCCCACATGCTATTCTGTGTTTAACGTCATTTTACTATGACATCAAAATACCATAGCAACCAGTACTTAAATGGGACATTGCCATTAGCAAAGTGTACATATATTGAAACAGTGTTATGGCAAACCTAAGAATTACACCAATGGTTAGTTTTTAAATGGCAAAAAGCCCACCTCAAACTTAGAAATCCTACTAAAATTGCATATACCAACCGCAAGACACATGGGATCTTGAGATATCGCAAGTTAGATATTTCACGATAAGTTGCGACACATCTTGAGAAATTGTAAGATATCTCTCTATTTATTTTGTGATATCAATGACTCAAGACACATTGAGATATCTCAAGATAATTATCTCAAAACAACTTAAGATATCTCAAGACAGTTATCTCAAGATAACTTGAGATATATTGAGATATCTTGAGATTAATTGAGATATCTCAATACAACTATCTCAATATAAATTGAGATATCTCGAGATAAAATGGGATATCTCAACATGGAGTATCTCAAGATAAATTAGACATATATCGAGATATCTCAAGATACGGTGCATCGCGGAGTATTACAATATACATATTTTACCGAGGTGTTCATAATCTGGGTTTCGTAGCAATGCGGGTTTGCCTTATCGACAAATTACATTCTAACCGAAGTAGTTCTCTTCGCAAACAAACCGAATAGTAACAAACTTTGAAAATATGTTGAAATACAGACAAAAATCCTTCATTTGACTGTTTTAGTAAAAAAAGGTTTGACCCTTAAGGGGGCACTCCACAGTTTAATGTACATTTCTCAATCATCAAACCCATGACAAGCTCTTAGCCTGAATCCTTGAGCAAAAATAAATCACATCATCATTGTGTCATACATTTCTTAGAAGACAATAAAATTACCCATGTTTCCATACCAAATAAAAGTATTAAAAAGCATTTTCTGTACAACTTTAGTCCCATTTCTTTAAGATTACCCCACCCTTTAAAACATGCTAAAAATGCAATTTTAGCAATATTTCAAATGTCAATAAATAAAAACAAAATAATTCCTACACATATCAGGGTCATGTCTGCACTCATAATGCTCTTGCGTATCAGGAAATGCTAAATTTTACATACCTAGTCCGGCATTTTAAAAAGTTATTCCACGCTGATCTCCTCGTAGGTGAAAATCAGCCATTTTAACTACTTTTAGGAAGTTTTTGATTGGTTCACATTTTTCTATTTATAGCCTCCAAAAAAACCAAAGAATGCATATTCCAATACACCAAAATAAACTTAGAAGTAATCAAAACTGAAAAAAACATCAAACATGTGCTTCATAATTATTATAAAGACCATCCATGGACCTAAAAGATGCTTAGTTGATTTCTTTCTGATTTACACCATGGACATTCATGCGAAACTGAGGAGGGCCCCCTTACAAAACTTTACCAGATTGTAATGTTAATGTCAATGGAAGCTCAGACAAGTTCGAAAACCAGCCAAATCGTACCAGTAACAGCGGAGTTGTGGCCCTTGATTTAGTTAAAAATGCTATATTTTGCCTCGTTAAGCTGATAGGGTCTTCATTTTTCATCCAATCTTTACCAAACTGTACCATTTTGTTAATATCAATGAAAGCTCGAACAAGATTGAAAGCCAGCATATCGAACCAGTAACAGCAGAGTTATGGCCCTTGATTTAATTAAAAATGCTATATTTTGCCTCGTTTAAGACAATAGTGCCTTTATTTCTCATCAGATCTTTACCAAGTTTATCAGATTGTTAATATCAATGAATGCTTCGACAGATTTGAAAAACAGACAGATCGGACCATTTAAACAGGAGTTATGGCCCTTGATTTTCTGAAAAATGCTATATTTTGGCCTCAGTAAAATGAAAGAGCCTTCATTTGGACGGATTTCAGTGAAACTTTTCAGGGATGATCAGTACCAAGCCTAGTTGTACATATCGTCACCGTGTTCCGGTTGAATGATTTCAGCAGAGTTATGTCCCTTTAAATGTTTTAATACACATACTTTGTCTTTACTAGTTCTCCTGAACCCCTGGCTAGATTTTAATGAAACTTTTTAGGGATGATCAGTTGCAGCTCTAGTTGTGGAATTCATCGCCGTGTTTCGGTTGAATGATTTTTGGCAGAGTTGTGGCCCTTTAAAGGTTTTAATACACAAACTTTGTCTGGACTAGTTTTCCTCGCCAGATTTCAACGAAACTTTACAGGGATGATCAGCACCAAGCCTAGTTGTGGATATCATCGTCGCGTTCCAGTTTACAGATTTTTGGCAGAGTTATGGCCCTTTAAAGGTTTTTGATGCACAAACATTTTCCGGGCTAATTCTCCAGAACCCCTGGCTGGATTTCATCTGACCTTGAATTGAATTGAATTGGATTTTATAGTCGCACCAATAGCTACGGTCATATGGCAACTTTCCAGCTTCATCTGAACTTGACATGGATGATCAGTAGTAAGCCTAGTTGTGCATATCATCGCCATATTCCGGTTGAATGAATTTTGCAGGGTTATGGCCCTTTAAAGGTTTTAATAGACAAACTTTGTCCAGATTACTCTCTTCTGAACTCCTTGCCAGATTTCAGCGAATCTTGGTGGGATGATAGGTACCAAGCCTAGTTGCACCTGTCATTGCCGTGTTCTGGTTGAATGAATTTTGGCAGAGTTATGACTCTTTAAAGGTTTTAATACACTAATTTCGTGGAGACTAGTTCTCCTGAACGTTGGCTGGATTTCAACAAAAAATGGCAGGGATGATCAGTATCAAGCCTAGTTGCCATGTTCTGGTTGAATGATATTATGCATAAACTTTATGTTTAGCCAATAGAGCGTCCACAGGCCCTCTTGGGCCTCTTGTTTTGTTGTTGTTTATATTCTTTTTTATATTTTTCAGTGCCATTTCTGCCTTAATTAAGCTGCACCCTTAGATGTCCTGAATATTCAGGAATGTCCAAGAAAAGAATATAGTTTGTGTCAGTCTTCCATTGTTTGTGGTTGTTTATGACTGCGTTCTGCTTTAATAGTAGAACTCAGCATTAATAACCTGCAACGGATGGCTTGAACTTGCAACCGAACTAAAAAGGACTGGATGTACATGTACCATTAATGAGGCGCAGTTATCTGTGGTTGATGGATACAATAGTGGGATAAGTGATGTACCAAACAATCAATTGTGGCCAACGATCAGTTATTTAGTAATTGATATTAAGTTATGACATTCCACAAGAGATCATTGCAAAAAATATTATAGCTGAAAACAAAAACAAAACATACAAGCTACTTAGTCAAGAATCCGTCGGATTACCACCATCTCAAAATAGTACAAAATAAACTCCTTTTTTATATACAAAAAAGTTACATTTTTTCGCGTACAATGCGGAGACGGAGAAGCGAACCCAAGCTGCATTCGTCTAGTGACATTGGTGAGAAGTGAGTGAGTTAAAGTATGTTACCCAGACATGATTTTATATTTTGTAGCGCATCCGTGGTTGAGAGGTAAAGACGCTGCATTGGAAACCATCTCAACGTTGCGGGTTCGAATCCCACTGGGAGCTCGACTTGTAAGTGTCGATTCTTATGGACGACGGGAAGTATACAGTATGTGTCTTACATCTTCTACCCAGGAATAAGTGAGTGGTCTGCTTCCACCACTAAAAAATGTTGACCATCATACATAGTCTAAAATGTGCTGGAAACATTACACGCCAAACAAATAAAAACGATTTAAGTTTTATTTCAATTGCCCTTAACAAAAATGTTCTTAAGTGTTTTCAATAGACCGTGTGTTGCACATTAAATTGAAGTTTACATGTTCAAGGTCAGTGTGAATACTGATGTACATCTGGTGTTCATTCCAATAAGCTGTCCAACAATTTCAGATAATGAGATGAAACCTTTACCATTTCATTAATATATTGGGCGTGAACATCACTTAAGTTCAAGGTCAAGCATATTGCGCAAGACATTTTCCCTTGGCTTTGTCCGTCTGATGGGGATGGTAAATAGAAGGTCCAAACTACCAAAGGCTATTCTGTCCGCATGTTAAATAATTATTACAATCTTTCTGACAGTAAGATTAGGGCAAGGTTTCATGATTAATTTTATTCTTCACCTCTCACTGAGGTGGCTCTAATACCATAATGTGCTGATGATTGTTTTCATTTGCATTCCAGTGTTTTTTTAATGAGTTGAGCTCGCTATGAGGCAGTGCCTTATTCATATTAGATAGGACATAAACCGCTTGATATGTTCAATAACGTGATAGCGAGCGAAGCGACGCGCGCGCAATCGAGCTCTACGGTAACGCGAGTAGTAAATACTATGGGGAAAAAAACAGTGGTAAAAAAGTCAAAACACAGTTAACTCCCTTGTTAAGGGGAGGTCATGGCTATATTCGTTCCAAACGCAGTTAACTCCCATCTCTGTTTGGTATCCGGCCCAACTCTATTCGCGTTAGATCTAGTCCATTCAGTTGGCCGGTTACCAGACTTCATTGTAAATATGACGTCTTACGTCTGGCAATTTATAAAATAATGTTGATTATTACCAGCTGAGAGTCAAGGTAACTGTATTTCTACCTAATCTTTAAAATCTACTGCAGCGTCATAATCTAAAATACAATGTTTAAATGAAAACGCATCGCACTATAGATGTTACGGCAAAGTCGGTGGGTGGGGAAATTTTAACAACTGGCACTGTGCAGTGCAGTCTGCTGTTGGCAAGTTTGCAAGTAATGTGCGCGTTTTTATTTAGAACTCAGATTTTGAACGGTGCTTAAAGATTTGCTTAAAGATTTAATTACTTTTATTAAGTTCAACAGGGGTGGGCTGGGGGCCCAATAATCTGAAGGTGTGGGGGGGGGGGGGGGGGGGGGTAAGAGAGGAGGGAGTGATCAGAGTAACGTGGCGCTACGAACAGATGAAATATACATGGGGAATTAATGGAACAGCTGTATTTTATCATAGATTCTAACACAACCTCTGCAATCTTTCATATACACAAAGAAGGGAGACAGCTGTATGTTATTCTACGATAAAATACAGCTGTTCCATTAATTCCCCGCGTATATTTCATCTGTTGGAAGCGCCACGTTACATGACGTCACTTTGAAATATACGTCACGAAGACAAACCGAACAGTAATTTTAATGAAATGTTAATTACAACAAAATTGCCATTCTCCCAAACTCTGCACCCCCCCCCCCCCCCCCCCCCCCCCCCGAAATAAACCCATCATAGCACATGTACATATAACATTAATAAGCATCTTGAACAAGGTGAGAACGTTTGACGTCATACAGCGCAAGCTATATGACGTAAGCAATGACTTAATTGTTTGTCACGTGAAAACTAGTGCATTGAAACGCAGAACTTTGCATACGGGGGCGCCCAATGGAACAGCCTGTGACATAGCAGCCTGATTACCTTGACCTCCGAGATAATATATAGTGCCCCAACAATAGCGTAAATAATGGGGTAATTGTTGTGTTAGAATCGAAATAATAAATATGGACCTGTATTTTCATTTGCCTGACTCCAGTACATGCTTATTAACTTCCATCTCCCAGGAAATATTTTCCTTTTTGCAGTGTTAAACAGTAGCTTCTTGAACATATATTTTTTAATGGGGTATCAACACATTATCTAAGGTTATTTAGAGCCACCCGAGACAGAGGAGAAGGATATATCTAGTAATCATATAACCTTCAATACACGGGACTGCTCACTTTATGTCCGGTGTCTAAAACGTTCTCGTCTCTCACAGCTACAGGTTTGTAACCCACTGTAAGCTTGACTTGTCAAGTGAGAAAGTGTCAATAATCCTGGACAGCTGGAGATATTCAGTATTGGTTCTACCCAAGAAAAAAAATAGATCTGCTTCTACCACAAACAAATAGACCGTCATAATATATAGCCTAACATGTGCTAAATATGACGTAAATGTAATACCGGTCTGCGAAATTAGCTGTTGTCCGGGACAACTAATT